>JAHMML010000012.1:2496911-2562968 GCA_020341155.1 Eciton burchellii | reverse complement strand
TCCTTCAATAGCCGTGATCGTCTAGTGGTTAGGACCCTACGTTGTGGCCGTAGTAACCCAGGTTCGAATCCTGGTCACGGCAATGTCATAAGGCATTGTAGTGCTGGAGATCTTTTTGCTTTATTTATAATTTAAATATTTGACCAATACTCAAGTTGTTCTGCAGTTATTGCTATTTCTCTCTCATCTTGTTCAATAACCGTGATCTAGTGATTAGGAACATACGTTGACTGTAGTAATCCAGATTCGAGTCCTGGTCACAACAATGTTGTGTGAACCTTGTGACGGATTTTTGTAATATGTTAAGATATCGAATTAATCATTATTCGAATTTGATCTACAGTAATTCGTTCATCTTTCTCAATTCCTGCAATAGCCGTTTTCATCTGGTTACTAGAGGTCTTAGTTTAGGCCATAGTAAGTCAGGTTCGAATCCTGGTCACGGCAATCTTGTGGAGCATTGTCACAGTAGAGATTTTTTTGGTTTATTTATAAATGAAATATAATGTCCAATACTCAAGTTTTGTTGTATATTATATTATTATTATATGTCGCTTATCTTGTTCAATGGCCGTGATGGCCTAGGACCACGACTGGCCGTGTTTGAATCCTGATCATTGTATTACTTAAAAACACTATCTGTTGTGGAGATTCGTTTTGCGTATTTTTAATATCTGTTTTATTTTTATAATTAATATTTGTTTATTGAAAGTTCTTGAATAAATATTTTAGATTATTATGATGTTATATTTGTTGTTTATCTAGCGCTGTATTAAATATATTAAGAATTGTACTCTATTTATGAATATTATTAGAGCTGGTAATATTTGGTTGCTATTTAATAACATTTCATTTAGTTTATACATATACACAATTATGTTATAGAAAATTACATTACATAATAATGAATTAATATTATATTATTGAGGGACATTAGACTTTGTTTCAATATTTGTTTTCAATCTAATTTGCAAAAAGATTTGCAAAAGATACTTGATAGGATAGATAGGATTATTTGTATTTTGAAAGCTAATTATTAAGTTATGAATTGTTTGCTCCATCGAACCTTATTTGATTTTTTGCGCGTTTCTTATTATTTGTGACTGTCTTATTTATGGAATCATTACAGCGGGTTTGTTCCCGCTGTAACTGTACTAAAACTGTAACTGGTTTTTAAGCAGTTAATGTCTAAACTAATTTTATGACTTACCTGTAACAGTCACAGCAATTTGCGTAGACGCTAACGTATGCTATGTTTCACACGAAAATAACGAATCGCTACATCATAACGGTATTCGAGCGCCGATATTTCATGTCGGTACATAAATACGAAACTATCACAATGTATATAGTAGAAGTAAAGTTCTCACTCCCTGTGGTAAAATTTCTGAGTGACGAATATATTTTCCATCAATCAACATGACTAACGAACTAAATTTCGTTAAAGTTTATTAATCATATATGAAATACAAGAGTGAAAAAACTTAATTTACATGATAAATTAGCTCAATATGCTCAATAGACAAATGAGAATATATTTAATATATATGTCTTGTATAGGATAAATTTATTTATTACATATTTGACGTTTAATATTACATATATAGCAAATAAGTTTTATTAGAACGAAAAAAATATTTATTATGATAAATTGTAATAAAAATTATATATTCTATAAAATTATTCTATAAAAATTATTAAGAAAAAAGTTTAGAAAAATATCTACGAGAAATAATTGTTTTATCTATCATCATAATTTATCGTGCATATTTATATGTAATGTGAGATAGAAACGCAACATAACGCATGTGCACATATAACAAACTCACATTTTCCACTTATTGAAAGTTGAAAAGGAAAAAAAATATATAAAAAATGTTAAAGAGAATCATATTACCCCTGGTGGGACTCGAACCCACAATCCCCGGTTTAGGAGACCGATGCCTTATCCATTAGGCCACAGGGGCGATTAATACAGGTTTCTTTAACTTTGTAGTAATTGGACATCAATAACTTCATTTTTATGTTAAATAACTTCAAATAAATAAATATAGTTAAATATACAATATATAAATTAGATAATTAGAAATCCTCATTTTTATTTGCAGATTTACGCAGCCGTGATGTATATCAATCTCAACACCACAACTTTCTTGAACCTAATATTTTATCGAATTCTCTAATAACGGATTCCTCATCTTCATCGTTAACACCCTCTTCCTTGTCACCATTTTCACTTCCAAGACATTTACTTCAACCGTCTTTTTTAACAGCAATGCCACCTTTGATGCACTCCTTAAATACGCTTCCATCATTTTCATCATCTTCATCTTCTTCTTCTTCTACCACAGGTGGGTTGATTTTAATTTGGTTTTAACTTTGTTTAATAATTTGTAAATATATGTAACATTTATTTAAAGATACTAACTATTTATACAGTAATAAAACAGTTTTTATGAAGTGCCTCGGTAGCGCAGTAGGCAGCGCGTAAGTCTCATAATCTTAAGGTCGTGAGTTCGATCCTCACCCGGGGCAAAACTTTTGTTTTTTTTTAAAGAAAATTATTTATGATATTAGTAAATGTAAATTTTACCATTTATATTTTGCTGACGGAACAGGTACTACAAATTATGACTTCATCACTACAAACACTATAATTGCTCCCTATAAAAAACCTAGAAACGGAAGGAAATCAATTCCGGACGATCAAAAAGATGAGCAGTACTTTCAGAAACGTAAACGAAACAATCAGGCGGCGAAAAGGTCACGAGATGCTCGCAAGATTAGAGAAGATCATGTAAGATCACTTCGATCTTTTTTGTATAAAATTTTGCGTGAAATTTTTTATACATAATTTAGTTATTATATTATATATATAATAACAACAATAAGGACAATTAAATTAAACATAAATGAGCTGTATAACATAAATCTAATATTTGTAACAAACATAATATTTATCAAATATATTTTATATATATTTATTACTTTTATGCATATAGATCGCACTAAAGGCGAAAATGTTGGAGCATGAGAATACCATTCTGAAGGTGCAAATAGCGACACTTCGGGAAGAAGCACAATCGCTGAGATATATCTTGATCAAACATATACCGACAGTACAATCCATTGAACGATCATCTTCGATTACTACCGCTGCATTGTCTTCTCTACCTTAAATTATTAATTCTAAATAATTTTTTGGAGAAGTCTCATAATCATCTATCCGAAAATTACGAAAATTCAAATCAATGTTATCTTATTAATATAATTTTCATTATTACAAACACGCAAGAGCAATTCTTATATTTATTTATGAAATTGAAGACCAGAGTTACAGCAATTTTAATTCTTGATTCGGATAATATACGGATAATATAACAATGTTATTAGCATACTTCTTTATATTGTTCAAATAATAACGAATTAATTAATAATAACAAAGATGATCTGAAGATCTCGATGAAGATTTCTTGTTAGAGTTTATTATTACTTATAAGAATATAATCATTGTTGTTTGAATATCAAAGAAAGATGTTTTGAGCATGAAATTACAATATGTATTTCATACAAAATTTCTTCAGAAATTTGACATTTTATGTAATTTTGTACAATGATAAGTGCATTTCTTAATTCTTAGAAATATAAAAACAGAAAATACCTAATAAAATAGAATATTAGAATTTGTAATAACATAATTTAATATAGAGTAATATCAATGTTTTTATTTGAAATAAAAACATTGTTCAATATTTTTACTTTGAAAATATGAAAGCAAGTTATCTCTCAGCATTAGTTTAAAATCTGTATCTAAAAAAAATATATATACTTATTTATTAAAAATAGAGAGGTGAAAAATTGCAACTTCAGAAGATTTAACCAAGAGGGAATGAGATATATTCATAATGCGTACAAATGTTTTGTAGATATAGATAACTCGAATAACTTAGAATCAATATCAGGTAATACAGAATCAATACTAAATAATTTAGAACCAATATTCTATTATATTTAATATATATTACCAGATTAGAATTAAAAATATTAAAAGTTTATATATTATGATAATTTATTTATCATATCATTATATTTATATATCAATGTAAATAATTTAACAAATTATGAAATGTGTGAAATTATAAACTCCTAATAATAGGCTAATAAATAATATCCCGAAAAAAATATTATTTCTTTAGCTCTTCTGTACTTGTAATGGCAAAGAAAGTGATATATATACTTACTCAATCGATCCTTTCATGAAGTATATAGAAAATAAAATTTATGCACTAAAGTGTTCCAGTACTAAAAAATAAGATTATTGTTTCAATTATATCTAATCTTATTTATCGTATAAAAAGTACTTTAATTACAATACAATAAGAAACATCGCGACATGTAGTTGCATTATGTATATATAAACCTCAGTGTACTATGCTGATAATAGACTACTTATGCGAGACTTATAAAGATTACAAGGAAAATGTAGATACAGAGATATATAGAAGTAATATAGACGCTTTAAGTAGAAATGCGCATCTACTTTTATTGAGGGAAAGATTGTATGTCTATTCGTCTATGTGATCACACATATACCTATCATAGGTAAATTCGTGTACACTTACTGGTATGAAGCCTTCAGAATTGCAAATACACAATGTAATTTCTCGTGAATTTTTCATTTTAAACTTTACAATCGCACTTATTTATAACGATGTGTTGGCGAAGCTGAATTTTTACAAATGTTGATCTCACGATACTCAGGATAATGCTTTGCACTAAGAGATCATCAATTCATTGATAAAACATTAATTTCCTAATTATAACGAGATATACATGTACAATGACATCATTCAAGAATGATTTCCTCATCATTCGGCATTACATTTCCGTCTCATTGATTAAATCGCGCTTCGATCGCATTCTCTTATATCATTTATATATATCATAATCATTTATATTTACGAAGGCATATCTACATATCTATTTTTTAAGACGCAAAATCGACGAAGAAATCAGATAGCAATATGATTCATTCACAGCTATGCAATTGCGTCTTAAATAGTGTATTGAATTATTACACGTGAACAGGTGAAATTATTCAATATATCAATTAGCTGCTATCACAGTAGCAGCAGCGTTTGTCGCCGATGCTGCTGATGATGATGACGATGATGATGACGATGAAGATGATGATTTCTTCTTCAGCACAATATCTTTGATATTGAGATTGACTTTTTCCTTGCGAGGAGGTGGCACAGATTGAAAGCAAAACCTCTTGAAAGCTTCTAATTCACGTTCAGCATCGTCCATTTCCCCATCTTCGAGGTCTATATCTTTAGGCGTGAATACGCTCTCTGCAAAAAATATGTTCTGAATACTGGGTATACTAATGACCCGCCTGCGAGCGTGATAATGAGTGGCAAAATTTGCTGCGTATTTCTTTTTTCTTCTTTTATTTTTTTCTTTATCAAAAGTGCGTGCTGTATGGGTACGGGTATGGGTAGAAATAATAAGATATATGAAAGAAGAAAAAATAAAAGGGCTACATCTCAGACATCGTCTAAACATGAAGCAAGATGGCACATGCCACACGCACAGAATGCAGAATAAAACGAAGCGAGCGATATTCGCGTTAATGTTTTCCAAACCTTTCTCGCTATTTATGACTTCCATAGACAGATAATCGTATTCTTCTTTATTATCCACTATTATATTTTTTTATTATAAAAAACTATTTTTATGAATGAATCATATTTTTTCTTAATTTTTTGTCATTGAGATATAATAAACATTTTCACAGAAATAGATTTAATAGAAGTCATTCGAGAAGAAATTTATCGAAGCTAATCTCTCTGTTTTAAACTTGTGACATAGTAAAGAAATTATAGCAATCTCTAACATCTTGAAAAAGAATAGGAAAACAAATAAGAATTATTACCCATACTCATGCAGCATTTTGGGAAAACTATTTCGACCAAAAGGAAAAGAGAGTATAACGTTATAAAAAGGAATTTGCTTTTTATTGGATTAAAATCGTATATTAAATCACATTCGTGTATCACCTATCATAATGAGATTTCATGTACGTTGTGTCGTGGTCATAGTCAACGTAAACCTATTGCAATTATTTGTTTATTCATTTTCATCGATCGGTGCTAACGTTTAATATAATCTGCTATTATAGAAATAGTATGTTAAACTCTCTTTTAAGCTCGCTCTCTTTTTCTCTCTTTCACATTAGACAACCGCGAATAAAAGAGAAATCAGTATCTAAGAGAGAATTCATGCTTAAATTTAGAAATTATTCAGTTTACCCTTTTAAGACAAATCGTTCGTAACTATAAACAAAAAAGAAATGAATCGCATTTGGCGAAAATGACTCGGAAAAGATATGTTCGAAATGAATTTCGCGCGAGATAAATGCGAAAAGAAAATAAAGAAAAGATAGTGCTCACTGGCCACTGGTTTATTTTTCTTCCGGACACGAACTCCCCGAGAACTCGTGGAGGCCAATTCTCGAGTGCATCTGTTTCTTTCTCTTTCATCCGGTATTCGAAAAATCGATCTAGCAGACAACTTGCACGTCTCGTCCTAACGCGACTGCCTTGTCCTGACGATACGAAGCGAAAGAAATAGTCGTCGTCAGTGCGATGGATCTACGAGCGTCCAAGAGAAATATGTATGGGCGTGTAATTTTCGTCATAAAAAAAGAAAAAAAAAAAAAAGAAAAGAAAAAGAAAAATGTACTCGCCGGGTGCATGTGAAAGCTACCCGGAGATATGTAATATTTCGTGTAGTGTTCGTGTAAATGTATAGCGTGTAGGTTAAAGAAATCAAACAAAATGAAAGAAGCAAATTTACATGTTAAAGTCTGACTATTGTTGTTTCTCACCAACGAGGTTCCAGTCATCCCCACATTGTCTTGTGCTGCTTCCGCGCTTTTTCTTTTTCTTGCTCTTGCTGCTATTGCTGCCGCTGTTGGTGGCTGCCGTTATCGAGGCGGCATTTATCGTTGCTTCCTTTACCGTGCCGTTCTTTGCAACCTGACGTGCACTCTCCATATTCGCCGTTTCAGGTCTCACCTTCGTTAGAGTAACACTAGTACCCTTGAGATTGATGCCATTTTCCGGTATTGGCTGGCCATTCGTCACCTTGCTGATGCTGATATTAGCGAGCGCGGATAAGGGCGACGCGTACTGTGATTGTGTCATGAATCTGTTGCGCAACTCCGCCAAGCTGGATGGAATAACGTCATTTGCGTGTTTCACGTTCAACGTGTCGTCGGACAATGCCGATGTTCTGCCCGTTGATGACGCCAATAAGTCGCCTTTGACGACATAATCGGGTTTGGACGGTGATGCTAGACCTGCATTAATTGCCTGTTGCAAGGCTGGACTTCGAATTGTTACCATACCATTCTCCGATACTTTAATGATGGCTGCCTGCTGCGTCGGTGGCACTTTCATCGGACCAAAAGATGGATTTCTAATGGTCACCATATTCGTGCCGGGATTGTGCAGTATCCGTGCGGGTTCATCCATTATATGTTCGTTTGCAAATGTATTATTATTTTGCATCGTTGATGTAGACGCCGCATTGCTCGAATTATTCTTCTTCTTCTTCTTTTTTTTACTTGTAATTATATTCTGAGATTGTGGATCCTTCACTATATCTATATATAAAAGAAACGTTTTAATATTTTAGCTCTTATATAAAATGTATATAATAGATAAGTATAAAGTTAATTATCTATTAATAGTTAGGTTTTATTATAGAAAAATTAGAACTGAAATAATTTCTTATTAATTAAAGATTCTGCTATAATTCTCAAGCCAAATGCACAAATTAGAATTGGTTACTTTGTCTTGGTTAATGCAATATCAATGCATACTTTTACAAAATGTCAAAATATCAATGTGTGGATATCAAAATATCAAATTTGATCCTATTTCCCTCTCATCGATAGTAATGATATTCGTGAAATGAAAGACTTAAACCAATTTCAATTCGCGTATATACATACGCAATATGTATATACGTGAATGTTTAATATATCTGCACAGAGATTTCTGATCCAGAATACTGAATGAACCTAAATAGTATCTTTCTGAATTATATTTTGCTAGAATGATATTGTATTTTGCGTCTAAATGTCTTTTTGTTAATAGCGCCTGAATGTTGTGAAAAAATTTGGAATTAATAGTCAATAAGCTACTAAAAAATTACTCGCTATACATTATATATTAGGATGTCTCATCTTATTCATGACAAATTAAGAACTTGTAATAATAACAAATAGATTTAACCAATCTAACTATATAAGTATTAATCTATCGTTCAATTATTAATCTAATCTAATCTTTTTCACGATTCCATATGTGAAGTTTATCTCTAAATGATTCAAATCGATAAAAGATGTAATTTCTCATTATATCAGGTCTAATAATCTAACAAGATTTATAAAAACCAAGATTCAATCCCGAATGAATTACAAAATTGTATAATCTATATGATGAATTATAAAGGGTCTGCATCATATGTACAATAGATAGATAATTGAAGATCAAAATATTCGAGCACGCGTTAATAGAAATCGCGTTAATAGAAAATGGAGAATTCGAAACAATTACCATTATAAGACAATTTGAACTACAATTTTGATTGGGATAATATGCAGATATCTTTACAGACTAGACAAAGAAACATCTTTCAGAAAAAAGCTTATTAAAGATGCTCCTTTTCATTAAGCGGCAAACCAATGATCTTAAGCTAAATGCATTTTTCTTAAAAAGAAAAAATAGTTTTTTATAAGTTTAAATATTTCTATCTTCTATTATCTATCGAGTTAATTAATTTTTATTCACCTTTCTCATTGGCTTTCGGTAATAGATCTTGCTTCAGCTTGCCCGTGTCCACTACTATGACATTTCCACCGGCCTGAGGACTTGCATAGGTTGATTGCATGCTATTCATTGACGCAGCGAAAAGAGTAGTTTGTTTTGGAGGATGCACTGGTTTCGGCAGCGGAGTTGTCCTGATCGGCAGCGGTTTTGGCGGTGCATCGACCTTTGTAATAGTGATACCTGGCGGTAATTTGAGATCTTCGATATTAATTTTGGAATATGGACTCATATCCTTAAGTTGACTACTAAGAGACGGCGAGCTGACTCGTTCCGTGCACGGTTGAATTTCTGTAGGCGCGCGTTGCTTATTTGTAGTAGTTTGATTCATTTTATTTACATTCTTCTGAGGTTCGTTTTTATTTGATGCATTCTTAGTGCTCACATTATTACTATTAACATTTTTGCTATTTTTACCGGTATTTGATTGATTCTTATCTTGTTGCTGTTGCTGTTGTTGCTGTGATTTCTTTCCCTTTTTATTAACCGCGGATTCGTTTGTGATATTCTGATTTTGCTGCCGTTTCTGTGACACCGGTGTTTGAGGAGGCGTGCTCGCTTTATTTTGTTTCTTATTGATCGCATTATTTTGTTGATTCTTCGACTTGTTCATCATATTCTGCTGTTGCAATACATTCTCCTTGTTTTCTGTGTTTTTCTTGTTTTTTTTCGATTTGGAACTTTTGGCCTCGTTGACATTTTGCTGCTGAATCTTTTTTTCATCTGTTTGTTTGTTCGTTTTTGACTTTTCATTATTTGCTTGCTGTTTCAAATTCTTATTATCACCGGTCTTGGCTGAAATCTGTGACATCTGCTGTTTCGAATTATTCGATTGCTGTAGCTTACTTCCTTGTTGCAAAGAAGTATTATTATTATTATTTGTTTTAACTTTTTTCTTTTTCCCATTACTGTTTTGATTTTGATCTTGTTCCGTTTTGTGAGGAGGTTCTTTAGTTTGTCCATTCACTAACGTGAATAGAACCTTATCCTCAGCCGGAGTTTGACCTTTTAATGTGATCGTGACAGTAGGTTCGGCACTGCTAGAATTCATTTCTCTCCTAATGGTAACTATTTGAGGTTGAGATTCTATTTGTGCCGTATTCTCGGCTTCTTTTGTCTTCGCTTCTTCCAGCCTCTTCATTTCTTTCTTTAACTTTTTTCTCTCCTTCTTCGTTAACTTTTTATCGACTAAATCGACATCGGTTGACTTATCCACATTATTGCCCGAACTACTTTTTGCACATACGTTATTAATACTTGGAAGCGATTTACTGCTTTTACTGTTTTCAGTCTTATCGCTTTTCGCATTACTTTTATTTCCCTGATTATTAATCATACTTCGCGTTTCACATTTATCCGTACCACTAATACTTTTGTTCTTTGTATTTAAATTTGCAGACGTTGTCTTTGTCTTGTTATTAATAATACTATTATTATTACTATTATTATTATTACTATTATTGCTAGATATCTCTTGTTTGTCTTTTTTTTTATTCTGTAACTGTTTTAATGCAGATGTTGATGGCGATGTCGGTAAAATCGAAACTTCCGGTAAATTACATTGAGGAAATAGTCTCGGAGGTATGGGCTTTTGGGGATCAACGACAGTGATCGTTACTTCTGGTGTCTTTTTCTGCAATTCTATTAATTTTTGTCTCTCCGCCTCTTGTCTATCCTTCTCTAGCTTTTCTTCAAGCTGCCAAAAAAGGATAAAATTAATATTTATCTTCGTATCAAATTAATTTAAAATATAGCGTAATATAATTTATACAAAAAAAAACCTTTCGTTGTTTCTGTCTTGCTTTCTTCTCGGCTTTCTTGTTATTATCCTTCTTTCCGCTCTGATTACCCTCGATAAATTCTAACAATTCCTCTAGATCTCGTTGATCGCGTTGATCGTGTTGAACCACGGGCATTGTCAAAACTGGGGTACTCAATCTAGGCATTGAATTCGTTATGATCTTAGATTCAGGATTGATGTTGGGAGTCGAGGATTCCGATGGGCTTTTTGGCGGACTACAGCCAGCAGTTTTGCATTTCTTCGCCTTCTTTTTCGTTAGAAGCTGCCGCAATCGTTCCCGTGTTTCCTTATAGTTCCGACTTACCGGCGCGACTGGCGGCTAGAAATAATATTTATTTGCTTCATTGTTTCTTCATTATTTCAATATATGTTTTCATGTAATCTCGGATATATATATACATATACAAATTAGATACATGTACAAATATGAATATATGTAGTTACGTATATGTATAATAAAATTGTAATATAATATAATTATAATTGTTATTATATAATACATATGTATAATTTACGTAATAAACAACATAATTTTATATATATGAAATATCAAGCATTCTTTATTATCTATTGTCAACTTATATTTAAAAAAAAATTCCGTTTGTTTAAGTAGAATTAAGTAGAATTTTTTTCTGATTTTTCTGAATAAAACTTATCGAATTCCATTTTTCTGGAAAATTTCCATTTTTTTTTAACGAGTTCAAATATATATAATAAACTCACCATTCCGTGACCAAAAACCTCACAATAGCAGCAGTCACAATGTCTTGTATTACTGTCTTTTTGCGCGGAGCTGCTAGTGGAGCACGAATCTTCCTGACTACTTCCAGAATCTGAACAATCCCCGGAACTCACTAAATGTACAGATTAAATCATGTAAAGGACTTTCGGATACTATTTTGATGAAATATACATAATATTGAATGTATACTGACGATCATTACACGATACAATCTTGATATGCTCGACATTGGCTTGTTTATGACACGCGTGCGATGTTTGATTAAGCGAATGAAATCTGGGATGTGATGGAGCTGTATTTTTCGTTAAATCCGATAACGGACTGTGAGCGTGAGAATGAGGATTGCCTGTTCATTATAAAAAAAAATATATGTAAACATAT
Source organism: Eciton burchellii (assembly GCA_020341155.1). Classification (NCBI taxonomy): domain Eukaryota; kingdom Metazoa; phylum Arthropoda; class Insecta; order Hymenoptera; family Formicidae; genus Eciton; species Eciton burchellii. The sequence continues at coordinate 2,551,144 of JAHMML010000012.1, read as the reverse complement.
ATCAATATAATAAATTATATGTATACAAATATATAATTCTTATTGAAAAGTCTTTACGAATAACATTAGTCTTTGTAAATAATATTAAAATAACGTTAAACAATAAAATATAAATATGAACATATAAATAAACATAAAATTAAATAATAGTATTAAAATTAAGTTAAAATAAAAAAAACAATTTGCTACTTACACTTATCCTGATGCGTATTGTGATTATGAATTGTGCTCGGCGTTTGTGTCGTGGAATGCCTTGTTTGAGTCTGCGCAGATTGCGTAGAACCGATTTTTACGGCGGGTTTCTGGCATGGCTCTGAATTGGTTTTTGTCACAGAAATGGGCGATATTATTTTAGGACGATTCGTCGCTACTGTTTCGGATATAGCTAATTAGTCAAGAACACACAATTATTATTTATAAAATATTTTACATCAAATCATTAACATTAATATGAGAGAGAATAGATTATTATATATTACGTTTATTCAAACAAGGGCAAGTATCCCCTTTAGGCCTCGAATTTAATAGACAAGAACAGGGTGGATTTTCCGAAATCTCCTTTTTCTTTTCTGCCATTTCCCGCGCATGTTTGTAAAGACACGAACAAGGTTCTGGTTCAGATTGATGTTTTAAACTTTCATTCTTTATTTCTTTATGCAAAATATCGTGCGTAATGTCTTTTCTCTTTTTCTCTTCATCATTCGAATTGTCCAATTTCTTGTTCTGAATTATTGTGCAATTCGAGGAATCTTCTAAAAATGCATTTATTTATTTATAATATTTATTTTCTTTTGACATTTTTTTAATTATAATTTATTTTAATTACCTGGGAAACCATTGCTGAAGGATAGAAAAGAATTCGTATCACTCCTCTCAATATTCTCAATATTTTCAATTTTACGTTGCATATCCTATAATAAAAATAACATAAAATAACATAAGTAATCATAATAAATGATTAAAAAAAAATATCTTAAACGTTACAATGCATCAAATTATAATGCATACATTTTTTTAAAATTATATTTATATTTTTATAGATTTGATTCATACAGGCCATTAAAATCTTGCATAAAATATGCATAATAAAATATCAGAGAAAGGGAAAGATATCGATTATATAATAATTAAATTGAATAAAACATTTCTTTACCATACAGCTTATTGTTGTTTCATTGCATGTATGGCAGTCACATCTTTCATCGTTTTCCTCTTTATTCTCTATGTTGTCAGAATTATCACTGCAAGTCCTAAAACAAGTTAGAATCACTGATATGTTGCAAGAAATATCTATATATAGTACGTTTGGATAATTATAAAACATGCCTAATCGATTTAATAGCATATTGCGCCAACTGACACGTTGCACGTGCATAATCATAACAGTTGGTTTTATTATAACAGTCGCTCAGTCCAGCGTCCATTTCGTTGGCGGTCAACGCCCCTGCTATGTCCGCTAGTTTTTGATGCTGAGCTTTATTCCAATCATCTAATAATATCTGAACTATCTCTATGCTTGGTGACACAGCCATGGGATCCGAACTAAAGTCCAATGTCGGACTTAAGGATCGACTATCACTCCCGGATGTATGCGCGATGAGCGACGAGAATTGGCCATGTATTTCCTGCATCTCGCTGTAGATATTTATCACATGGAAACAATTAGAAAAGTTCGAAAAAAAATATTTAATTTCCATATAAGTAATTGTCTTGCCTTCCAATATCGGATGGCTTGTTTAACATGCTATGTTCCATAAGTTTGCGCGTTGCCGTAAACAATTCCCAAGCTTCTCTGATTTGTCTGAGTCTTGTCATACGAACGGCTTGTTCTACACTAAAATATATATTGCTTATAATCTTATTTTATATTTTCATCCTTTGGTTTTATATGGAATTGTTCTGAATAATTGTGTCAGTATTTCATAGGAATAATATCCTTTAACTTACTTATACTTATCCATCCACGATTCCGTTTCGAGCCATAAATTACCAATTCTCTTCATCTCATCCTTAAAAATTAAACATCTGTCAACAAGATGATTGTAACTGGTATTTTCCAATGATTGAAGTTCTTTCAGCTATAAATATGAAAATGTTTATATTGAGATTTGGGATTGCAGATTATTTCAGGGATCACGATGCAATCAAATACAAAAGATAAGAAAGTTTCAAAAATATCAGTTTACTTTTACCTGATGAAAGAACGTGGGTACATTATTTTGTACCAAAGCGTCATTATATACATAGATCTGATACAATTTTTTGACAAAACAATCCCACGTTAAGTTAAACTTAAAGTACTCTTTTAACGGTTTTACTAATTCAGAAATTTGAGTCGCTGTTGACACAAGAGCATCATAGTCATCCAAAAGACCTATGTCATGAAAAATTCAAATATTTTTTTTTACATTCATTACATGTGTTCTTTTATTTAATTTTGAAAATATCACTAACCAGTAAGAAAAATTTCTACTAAATTATTTGCATGTTGATCATGTAAAAGAGCAAAGCAACGAACTTTTACTTCCACCACAAACTCTTGTGCCTGACTCACTAATTTCATAAACAGTTGATGGGGATCCATTTTGCATAATCTAAAAAAAATGATCTCATATACTGATTGTTTAATAATGACGGCACAAATAATGTTCTTAGTTTCAGCAATTAAAATTTCTTACTGAATAACAGTATCGTGCATATCAACTACAGGCAGTCTATCACACTGAGGCTGAGAGGAGTCAGATATACGTGCCACTTCTAAAGCGGTATTAAAAGCAGTTCGTATATGCTGCCGCAATTCAATCCATAAATTCTGAAACTTCATAGCTTTCTGCAACTCCTCCCTAAACATGTCTCTGTAATCAATACAATGTATTTTCAGTTAACATCATTCTTCTGCTTCTTGTCTCCTTTAGATATTTAATAGCTGCCTTTACCGTTTAATTTTATAAGTATCACAGGAGCAAGGTTCTTTCCCATGATTTGATAAACTGTCGACCATTGCTGTAGATGAATACAACTTTGTGAGTGCATCAGTATTTTTTCTAGACATATTACATCGATCTATGTTAGCTGATCTCGCACCCCTAATAAATGCATCAATTACAGCTTGGTCGGTTGTCATGCACTGCAAAGGTCAAAATATGCATTTAAGAAACTAATCTATGCAACCGGATTCGCAAATACAGCAATAATATAAGAAATGGCTATTTAATTTACAGAATAGCCTTAGATATTTGTGCACAAATTTCTAACGATCATCAAGGATATTTACCTTGAAGTCTGTTTAATCAAACATATACTTGTGAATGGAGAAATTAGAGGTGAGTTATGTTTCATGACCATTATACGAATATTTCGAACATAATGCCATGATAGCATTATATATTTGCCACTTAAAGTTTCTTTTTTGTTCTTAACCTATCATGAACTGAATATATACATTATTTCCGAAATAATTTCATAATCCAATATGTATTAACTAATGTTATAATATAAATCTGTCATAAAATTATTTTCAAAATATATTCACTGTTTCTTGTTTCATAAAACATGTTATATCATAAAAATAACTCGGAAATATAAAATCAAGCGTTAATACAACTCATTTAAATGAGTTCTTCAATAATTGATCAAATAGAAATATTAACAATTGAATGATGGCATCAATATAACTCACAAAATGCAAAAAGAAATATAGTAATAAATATGTGGACTTCTTTCAATCTCGTTGATTTTTCATTTCTAGAGAAACAGTAACAGATCTATTCATTATCGCTAAAATGGTTAAGCCAATGAGAAGAAAAGTCTTCATTGATCTCCTATCAGAATTGAATTTGAATTAAATCACATATTCACAATGGTTAAATGAGAAAGTTGCCAACGACAACATACCCCGACAGACTCGGCTACAGGGAAGACACGCGCGTTGTCGTCATCATTCGGTGCGTTTCCATCTCGGTATATTTGCATGGAATCGTCATTATTACTGACGATGCCACCGCATGGAATCGCGTCGTCAGTGCACTGTTTCACTGCTATCGTTGCTGGAAGATTATCACCCATCGCGACTACGCTGCTTTCCCCGGTGGTGGTGGTGGTAGTGGTAGTTCTCTCACGTCGACCGTCCTCACCGTCGCTGCCACTCATGTCAGCACAAGACGCGTTAACTAGTGTGCACGGTCAGCACGTAGTATTCCGGACGACAGAAGCGAGATCGATTTGTAATTAGCACGGCTCTTGTCTGAAACCGCGTAAACACCTGAGCCGCACATTCGGTCAACACTCGCCTCTCTCAATATGGCGTCTTGCGTGCGATCGTCCTATGCGCGCTTCGACTGCAGTTCGATGTTTGATACGGCGATATAACTTCATCGCCATAAAGTCGCGTTATCAATACAACTAGTGACACAATTGCGGGCAGTACAAACTGTAAAACTGTAAGCAGTAAGTTTTAAGTAGCAGGTGAATTGACCAATCACGATCAAGATTCCAAATCGCCATTTTTAATACTTGAAATAAATCTCGATTGTAATTGGTAGATTTACTTATTACTTGCTATTTGCAATTTTATCAGATTAAAGCCAGTAATTCCATAGTTGATATAAATCTATCTTTTGTTATATCATACTTTCTGCATTTCTTTTTCAATTATAACTTATATAACTTTTTATATTCTGTTTCTCTTACTATCCGATATGAAATATCAGTTTTTGAAATATCATTTTTTTGAATATGTTTTGAAATTGTATATGTTGCATTATTATATACCTTGAATACAGAAAGCATGAAAGTATATAAATAAAATAAATTAATATCATCACAAATATTAGTTTTACGAATATTTATAATATTTATAAATGAAATCGATATTTATTTTAATTACAATTACAAGTATTCTTTAATTTTTAATGTTTTTATATCTGTAAAATAGTTAAATTTTTAAAAACAATTTTATAATCTTATTTATGAGTATTTAGAGGTATCCAATCTAAAAATACCTAATTTAAAAACATGAATTAATGATAATGTTTGCGAATGAATATATGTATGAAATATCAGAATAATAAGAAGCTATAAAAATAATAGGATATGTTAATAAAGAATGACATTTCGTTTAATATATGCTCTATTCGTTTAATATATGCTATTTATATATGCTCGGATATATAAATAAAATTGATATAATCAAGTTTTGATCATTCCCAGAATCATAGTATATACTTTCATGTTTTGCTCACAATATAATATTTCTTCTTTTCTCATTTTCCATTTTTCTTATATCTCTATACGATACTAATTAATACGATAATACGATACTCTATAATTAATCCTACAAATTTGTTCAAGAATCGAAAAAGAAATTTAACGATTATAATCTTTGAGAGTATTCGTCGAGATCGACAATGTGACACATAATACTGGATTCATTCTGTGTCTGACGATTTCGATATTCGACGTAGGAGAGTATTTTTTGAATATTTCTAAAGATATTCTAATCAGAGATACTTCAATCCATAGAAAACAATTCTCTCATCGAGTATCAAGCATTCTACGGCAATTTGGTCGTCGAATACGGTATGAATTCAGCTGAAAGATACACGCGCGACTGCGGTGGATGGAAGCGATCTCTGCGCTGACGTGAGATACACGATTGACACATATGTACACTACATGTGTACCGTGGCGCGGCGGTGGCAGCCGCGCGAGCTTTCGCGCAGGCAGCGACAGAGAATAGTGCGCTGCGTCCATTGAACGTGTTGGGACGGTTGACGGTTTGTCGCGTGCGCGCGACGAGCAGCTGTCGTTTTGTCATCGTCATCGTCGTCGCCGTCATTATCGCCGTTGGTATCGTCGTCGGTGTCTATATGCGCGTCTCTCATCGGTGCATCGCCATCAGCCATTGTCTCTGACATGGAAGCCTACCAAAATGGCAGAGATCGTGCAGATGTTTTTGTTCCTATACAAATCTAAATACCGCCGGAAAGTCCAGTGGCGGCGATCTCGTCGCGGCGGCGGCGACGACGACGAGGTCGCCGCGGTGCACGATTGTGATCCGCGGCAACGTTGGCGTTGCGACCGCCACAGCAGCGACGTGGTCGCGACGGTCCCGTGGACGCCTTTCCTACTATGGGCGGCGCTCGCCTGCTGGCTGATGCACGTAGGCGCCGCCGCCGCCGTCGCCGCCTCCTCCTCCTCTTCCTTATCGTTGCCGACGACGGATTGCAACCCCAACACCTGCGTCAACGGCGAGTGCGTCAATAGCACTTGCGTGTGCCACGAGGGTTGGCAGGGTACGCACTGCCAGTTTTGCGGTGGAAAGGTCAGGTAAGCGACCGATGACGAGTAACAGCTCGCAAGCTTGCTTCGCGTCTATCATGCGATAGATAGACGTTTCATTCGGTTTTGCTACTTTTTAATTCTCTTCCTTCCTTATTTTCTCTGATTATTTTTGTTATTATGCACCGTGCACCTCGCTGCATCGCTTTCTGGAGCGCGGAATTCAACGATATACACGTACTATATATACACACGCTACGCTTCTCCAGGTGATGATTTGTTCGGTTATGCGAAAAAGCAAAAAGCTACCCTTAACGTGCGGTGCGAATCATACGCGCGCGCTTGCGCGTATCTAGGGTCGCACGCGTTTCACGAGGGATGCCGTAGCACGTGAATTCGCCTTTCGATTCTTACATCGTCCACATGGTGCGCATCTTCCCCAGGCATTTGTGCGTTGTGATTGTTAATCCAATCCAATCAGGCAATCCCGGATTCCGAAGTCGCATTTTTATTGGTTAATATGTCCGTGACACGAGGGAGCCGTTAGTTATCCTTAACCTTAATCGGGCGCGATTGTCTGCAAACTACTCGAAAATCGCAATCTCGTATCGAGATGTCCAGAACGTCGAATATGTTCAGAGCGTGCACAGTCAGGTGCAACGGGACTTCTCGCCGCTTTCTATATCGTTTTCGTCGCTTTGATCACGCCACGAGCCACGGAGAGATTCAGCCTCTCCGCGACGTAAATAAACGCTCGGATGCATGCATGTACACATATGCAAATGCATTCCTCTTTCTTCGAAGAAACATTGACCGCGCGACTCTCGACACGCGATCTCCGCCGTTAGAGGAATATACTGGTTTTGCCCTACTTCTCTTTTAATCCGCTTATTATATATTAATATCGCATTGCATGCATTGGTCTTTCGGTGGTTTCGAAGAACTTAGGGAAGCGCAAATAAATCCGCATCGCAGCGGATCAATGGCGCAAATCTCTTCTTTGTGCTCCTTTCAATGCATGATTTCTAAATGTACGGCACTGTTCGGTCAATGTGCTGCAAGTCGTGATAAACAAATGTAACCTAACAATATTGACTTGTGTAATATCATGTGATGATCTTGATTCTCTGCTCTATATCGTCTTCCATTGTATATACTTTTATTTCTTCAGTATAAAGAACTGTGATTATTTGGTTAACATAACTGTTTGCTCATTTTTGTGGACATCACCCGTCCGTATTTTCGAATACCGATGAAGAGATTAAATCTACTGTCAACAAAAACGTTGCATAATAAAAGAAAACAAGTGCCGCGTCTGTCGCGCGTGATGTTGTCCAAAAAGTTCCTAGGAGAACTCGGAACGTTCGCGTTTTCTTTAAGGAATTGTAAATAAATGTAAATAACTGCAGTTGTAAATAAATGTATATAAATCGTATCGTTATGCATCTGTCTCTGTCTCTGTCGTAATTATTCATCCTTTTATCCTGATAACAATGCATCGAATCTGCGTCTCGTCGATATCAGATGAGAACTGAAGATATAGATCCTTCTTCACTGTAACCGCTTGTGAATGAGACTCGTAAGCGCGGTGTGTTTTGTCCTTCCGGCAGATTATCGGAAAAAAGCGGGAGCATTCACGACGGTTTCGGCAACTACACAGCGGACGTGAGGTGCTCCTGGCTGATCGAGAGCAGCCCGAACACGAAGATACGGATGCACGTGGAGCAGTTCGCCATGGAATGCAGCTGGGACCATCTGTACATCTACGACGGTGACAGCGTCGAGGCGCCGTTGCTGGCCGTCTTTTCCGGCCTGATGCATAGAAACGGCTATCACATGCGTCGCGTGCCGGAAATAATAGCGCGATCCGGTAGCGCGTTGTTGTACTTTTATTCCGACGTTGCGTACAACATGAGCGGCTTCAATATTACCTATAAAGTCAACGCTTGCCCGAGCAGGTGAGTCGCAGCGCATCCGGTCGTCGCTTCGTTACTTCTTTTTATTCTTCTTCCTCCTCTTCTTCTTCTCGGCTCCGATTCATTTCTCAACGCAGAATATGCGTTTCTATTCGAGACTATGTTTCCTTGCATCAGAAAACAATTCAATGCGCTTCAGTCCTCCTGCATAATCCTGAGTTGTACGTATATATAACGCAGACTTGTAGAGGAAATCAGGATCGCATCCCGGAGATTACCCATATATGAAGCTTACGAAGTTTTTCTACGAATATTTTCTACATCAGCTACATGATGTTAAACCGTTAAACCAAGTTCTGTTCCGTTGCAACTCCGCGAGTAAGAGACAGCTTTCAGTCAAGACATCGCATTCGAGTAGAATATCTCTTTCTGGCAGTGCGGACGTTACGCGTGATTTATAACTTTATTGATAAAACGCGTTCTCATGATAGAACAAGCGTAAACTGATGGACGGTAACATCGGTCGACCATGAAGCGCGGACGATTAACACGATAGTGCATGGCAATTAGAAATAATTCGCGTTATCCATGCGAAGGACTTGGCGCGATAATCTCACCAGTCAATCATAATTTGACGTATACTTGACGACAAGCACAAATTAAATCGCGTGACGTATTTATTAAAAGACGCGACCTTGAAACCTTGAGATATGCGCCGCTCAAGGCAAGATAGCGATCAATTCATTAATGCATTAATGGAGCCTTGAGATTACAATCGTTTGACAATTTACAATTTAACTTTATCAAACTTCCGCTGCGAGCCGGGAATACACCGCACTGTCATGTTTGATAACGTTATTTCTGATTTCGAGGCAAGACGAGCAAATCCTCGTTCGATATCGTGAAGATACCGAGTTGGAGCATCGGCGTTTTGGTATCTCGATTTTTCATGATATAGAGACGAATATGTGACTTGTCGCTTTTTTTTTTAAATTCATCGGTAAATTTTATGTAAGAATGTAAGTGCAACATTCAAACGAAGTGCTTAAGATTCCTGAATCCCAGACATAGATCAGAAATGAATTGTTTTCTTTATATTTTAAATAAATTTTTTATAAATTCTCTCATCATCTCGATTTAACTCCATTTAACTCCATTAACAATTCGTTAATGGAGAATCAGCATTCTCCGCTTGCAGTTCGCTTGGAAACGAGGAGAACGAGATTAAAGGAGAAATAAGATTTTACTGGCTATTCGTATTTCCAAAATCTAATTAGCTACATAGAGCTAAAGCGTTTTAGTTCGCTCGGTATTTTCGTTTTTGGTATTTTTGGTCAAGAGATAATTGTGGATAAATTAATTCGAATTATCCTTCGTTCATTTTCTTTGCATGCTATATTTTATACAGAAATTTTTAACTATCCGCATTTTTAACTTTCGTTTCTCAAATATTGACTGTAATCAAAGTGAATTATCATTATTGGCTCGCTTTTCAATAAAGAAATATTGATACAGGTAAATGTTTATTATACGCTCGAGTAACAGTTCACAAGAGTCTACGTATATACGTTGAATGTATATCTCGTGTACAAAACGCACCGTTTCCAGCTCTTCCTATATCGACTGTTCCGGCCATGGTGTATGCATTGAAGGCACATGCACCTGCGATGCCACGTGGACCGGTGAAGCTTGTGATGTGCAGGTATGCCCGAAGAATTGTTCGTATCATCATGGACAGGGCGAGTGCGATCGCGAGAGTCATCACTGCCATTGCTTTCATGGTTTCAAAGGTAAAGTGATGATTGATCAGATATAACGATTCGATTAAGTGGCTTCTAAGTCGGTGATCGAATGATGATAAAGAATTGATGCGTGTAACTATTTACCTAAATGTGAAATTAATCGTAATTTTCTTAGCGATAATCACTAGAGATAGTATATACTTACTAGATAATAAAAATTATACATTCATAATTATGTTTAGGATAATATAACAGGTATCGCGTTTAATGCTTAATATTTCTTGAATTTTTAATATGTTGTTAATCGCAACTTGATAATTGATGTTTAAATACCGTAGCGTTGTTAATTTTCAATTTGCAAGCATCTGTATAAAGCTTAACAAAAATTAACTCAACTTTAGAAAAATTTAACAAAAACGAATATGTCGGAACATTAAGATATGTATAGAAAATATAAAAAATAACAGAAAGAGTCGATAAGAAAAGTATGAATGAAAAATAAATTCGTTTTGTAGGTGCGGATTGCAGCCAAAGGGGTGATCGTGGATTCTGGGAAACAATCACTTACAAAGACTTGCCACAAGATGGATCGGCTAGTCATTGTTCTATCGTTTGGAAAGACTCGCTTTATGTGGTCGGTGGTGAGAGTTTCCGTCATACCAAGATGATATACGTGTACGATTATAATGGCAATGTCTGGGAAACACCCCATATCGAGGGACGCATGCCGTTACCGCGTTACGCACACTCGTGTGTACTATTTGGCGATAAAATATTCATGTATGGTGGCGTTGTGCGTAATTCTACAGTGACCAACGAAATCTGGGCATTTGACGTGTCTGCAAAGATCTGGGAAAATGTCACCGTGCATGATAACTGCCATAACAAGACGATATGTGGTCCGCTGAAGGTGCGATGTTTCAAAATAAAAATGTATTTATAATATTTATGAAAGTAACGTTTATATGAATCAATATGAATCAGTCAAGTTTACTAACATTAAAAAAAAAATAATTTTCGCATGGCATATCTCTCGGCAACCAGACCTATCTTTAATTGATCTTTGGATTGGATTTCATACAATATCTTGATTATTTTAATAAATCTGTTTAACAGGTAGCCGGTCATACCGCGACTCTGGTGCAAAGCCATGGCAAGAAGGAGAAGATGATTGTGATATTCGGTTATTCGCCGCAATATGGTTACTTAAATACCGTCCAGGAATACTATTTGGGTACGCGCGAATGGCAGATCGTCAAGACGATCGGTTTTCCGGTGAAGGGCGGATATGGACACACTTCTGCCTATGATTCTCTCACGAATCTTATTTATGTATATGGCGGTTACGTGTCGGAGTCACAGAGTACTCAGGTACTGACCAGTCGACTTTACTCGTACCATCCTAATTATCGCGAATGGCGGCTGCTTACAGCAGCGCCATCGGCACGATTCTTTCACACGGCTGTGTTTGTCTCGGGTGGATTGATGTTAGTATTCGGCGGTAATATGCACAACGACACGCAGCATTCGCTTGGTACTCGATGTTACATAGCTGACATTATCGGCTACGATGTCACATGCGATACATGGCATCAGTACACCATGCCACACGATATGAACGATCTTCCACGTTACGGTCACAGCGCGACTATCTTCGAGAAGTCAATGTACATCTACGGCGGCTTCAACGGAGAAATGCTTTCCGATATGTTGAGGTAAATTTCGATGTAATCTGGAAATATCTGATTACAAATACATGATTACATGTAATATAATTTTTTTCATATAGTTGCATATCTGAATGAATATACAGTGTAAAGGAATATTGATATCTTTTTTTACATTTTATTTAAAGCTTTATTTAAAGCTTAATTATTTTTTAGAAAAAATTGATATCCAATTTGTTTCGACAAAATAAAATTATGTGTGTGTGTGTGGGTGTGGGTGTAGGTGTATGTGTAGATATCAAGAAAGATTTTGTTATTGCAGATATACTCCAGGCAATTGCGAACATCTCACGAGTCAGAATCAATGTCTGAATGCCAAGATTGGCGTAAAATGTGTATGGCATAAACGGGATAGCCGATGTCTGCACATTACGAAGATACCACAGCATGTGCTTAATCACAAGGAATACGACGAGCATGATGGCATTTACATGAAATGCCTGGATGATGCACCACCGCGCGGTATGACATCGCACGAGGAGCTCTGCAAGCTCTTCAGCGATTGTGTTGCGTGTGTACAGACCTCGTACAATTGCGTATGGTGTGGTAAGAGTTGCTTACACGAAAAATGTCGAGATCATCCGCACTCGCCGAATTCACGGCCCATCACAGAATTAGAGCAGTGCGACGCGAACACTGGCATCGAATGCCTGCAACTGCACACATGCCATGCTTGTTCCAGTAATACGCGTTGCATTTGGTCATGGTCTAACGGGCCTGATCGTTGCAAGCCACAATCGAAGATCCGCGAGGTACATTTATGAATACGCTTTACGATCATATTTTGCTTATGGTACAAAACGACATTTGTAATAACTTTATTTTATTATCAACTTTAATTTACCAAGATTTGTGTATTCTGATATATCATATATATATCAAACTTATATTTCTAAACAGAATAAAAAAAGATCCACATGCTTTATGTTCATGAATTTGTATATTATTGTATATTATGAAATCTTCAAAAATTGTAAATAAGACCGAATAGATGTTAAATAATTCAAAGAAATTATTTCAATCTTAATTTAGATTTGCAAAATATTAGCGAAATAATAATTATAAAATTATAATTTATGATAAATCATATTATATTATATTATGTATTATAAGTATTGGATTAATAAGTAGATAATCTTATAAATCTTTAAATCAGGTGAGCGTGATGAACAATACCATCCAGGCGCAGCGCTTGACTATGGACCCGTGCCGTAGTCCGTGCGTGGATTATACATCGTGCCGCAATTGTACAGAGTCCGATTGTATCTGGTGTCAAAACGAGATCAAATGTGTAGATAAGAACGCGTATGCGGTCAGTTTCCCATATGGGCAGTGTCGCGAATGGACAGCGGCAGATTCTCGGTGTCGTGCCACGGAAACTGGCAAGGAATGGTGCAGTTTTTATTCATCATGTGCGACTTGCCGGTCGGATCCCGGATGTGGTTGGTGTGATGATGGATCGGGTACTGGAAAAGGCTTATGCCTACCTGGCGGAGCTCGTGGTCCTAGTAGCAAGAGCTTAGACACATGTCCGTTCGATCATTGGTACTTCACCAAGTGCCCGAGTAAGTCGGTTTTCTTTTTCTTTTTCTGAACTGTGTTTCGTTCTTCGAATTCTTTATTGTCGATGTTTATATATCGATTTTTTTCTGCAGGCTGCCAGTGCAACGGTCACAGTAAGTGTCTTCCAAACAGCAGCGAATGTATTCAGCCATGTGGGAATTTGACGTATGGATCACATTGCGAGAAGTGTATCCCCGGCTATTATGGCAGTCCACTTAATGGGGCGACATGTCAATGTATGTAACTTTCTTTTTACTTGAGATTATCACAAATTTGCATTAGATTAAAGAATTGCGTATTTTTATAGCCTGCTTCTGCAATAATCAAGGCACACAATGCACTAGTGAAACAGGCAAGTGTTTCTGCACTACTAAGGGCATCATTGGCGATCACTGCGAACGTTGCGACATATCCGCTCTTTATTTCGGAGATCCTACGAATGGATCTTGTTATTGTGAGTTGATATACGAATAATAGAAAATAAGATTTTTATTTTATATTCTACTGATTTTAGAAATTTTTACATCTTATTAATTAGACACATTATATATAATAATTTAATTAAATTAATATTCTTTAATGTTCTTAATTAATGTTCTTTTTGTTGTTTGCCTTATTTTACGTGCTCCATTTCAGATGATTTGGCTATTGACTATCAGTTTACATTCAATCTGAGCAAGAAAGAAGAGCGTTATCTCCGCGCAATCAATTTTAAGAACTCACCGCCGAAAGCCGACATTGATGCCGAATTTTCCATTACATGCTCTGTGCTTGCCAAGATGAACGTTACTATGAAGAAAATGAATAGCCTGGAGAAGTTAGTACTAGTCGGCGCGAATTGCACAACCACCATGTACAAACATCGTTTCAGCAAAGCGGATTACAATTTCGGCGAAGATAATAACACTTTTACCACGTTTTATGTGTATGTCTATGACTTTCAGCCGCCGCTCTGGGTACAGATTTCGTTCTCTCAGTACTCGAAATTGAATTTGCAACAATTTTTCGTAACATTCTGCACGTAAGTACCATAAATTGGATTTTGATTCTTTAGTCGGGAATGAAACGAACTTACATCAAGCCACGTTTTTGAGCTTTGAAAGAAAAATGTCTTTAGAAAAATGATCAGTAAAAAATAACAGATTCATTGATCGTATAATACATTGTTTTCCATATTTTTTCTGTCTTATTAAACCTCAGGCAGTACTTATTTATAAATCAGAGATTACACGCAACCCTACAGGTGCTTCCTCGCTCTACTATTGGTGGCTGCTATTCTCTGGAAGATCAAGCAGAGATATGATACGTATCGACGAAGACAACGGATTTATTTGGAAATGGAGCAGATGGCTAGCAGGGCATTCAGTCAAGTTTTGGTGGAAATCGAGAGACGTGACGTCGATATCTTGGATTCCGAACGCAATGATGCCGAGTTTAAAAATTGCCGCAAAAAGAAAAAGGTAAAAATTTTAGAAGAGATTTTTATAGTTTTTTAAATTTTCTTTTAATTTTCTTTCAAATTTATACAATTGCAATAAGAGATTTATTTATCGAAACATCGATAAGATTTTACGTTTGTGGTAATATGTTTTCTCATAAAGGATGCTCCCAGTCCGATCGCATTGGAACCCTGTTGCGGCAATAGAGCTGCTGTTTTATCGCTGCTAGTCAGATTGCCAACTGGTGGTGAATCGTACACGCCAGCCGGACAAAGTGCCGGTCTAGCCGTTGCGTCTGCTTTGGTCACGCTGGGCAGTCCGCGCAGGCCGTCTCAGGAATTGATAACAAAGGAGCCGAAGAAAACGCGGAAATCCGTCAGCCAACATCCGGATTCCACTTGTATTTAACGACGAACTAGTGACAGAGAGAGGCTGCGATGACGAGGCGTAATAGCGACGAGCCTTACAGTTGTTTCTGTGATCTTGTTTGCGCTTAATACACGCGGCATTTATCCTCGAATTCAGACGGAGTGAAACAAGTGCGAACGATGCCGATTGCGCAAACTTCGAAGCGAAATAGCAACGTTTGCGAGGATCTTGTTGACTCGCGAGATTGAACCGGTGAATCGAACAATTCGGGTATTTTACTGTGAAGTTAACTAAGCGTTTAATGCTCGAATAGATATAGATATATGCACGACTTATCGAATAGAGAAAGACGCCTTTAGCCGAGGAGCAAATGAGATACTCCTGCTGGCTACGTCCGCTGATCACGGTAAGCAACAGTTTCTATTTAGACTTGCTGCATGAGGTGTTTTTGCGCTTTGAGAATGATGACCGTTCATCGCTTAACGAGTTCTTTTTGTAGATCTTGATTGACGATGTGTTGTACAGTGTTGTATATAGACGACATTTTTTTTTGCGAAAGAAGTTACGATAGAATGCATGGATAACTGACGCACGTGTATATTTGAGAAGGTTTTATCTAAAGGCTTTCTTTTAAAGAATGATTCATTTAACGAGAACAATGATTTAGGCTCAAGATCAATAATCAAATGTAATTCATGAAAATTTCTTGGATACTCTTGGATATTTCTTGGATATTCAAATTCTCTGAAAATTATGTTTCAATAATGATAAAAAATCTAGAAGACGGATGCTTATTTAAAACTGAAAGATTAAATATTGCATGTCTATCGTAAGATCTTTTATTCCTTTTGAATTGATTTTCTAAATTTCATAAATCTAAATGATAAATCCAGCGAGAAAACTTTAGAGAATATCTATGCGGATAAAAACTTACAAATGCCATAGAAGTTATTTTAAAAAATTCGTTAATGTTATTAAAATGATTCCATTCGAAAAAGTACAACACTGCGACATAAGCTGTAAATAAGCCATTTTTTTTCGAGCTCGAAAACAAGAACGCAGATCTCTCTCGTTAACAATGAAGTTCAAAGGGCATACAACACCAAAATGAATAGGAAGAAATGAATCCTGTCAGTGAGTACGACAAATGGTTCATTATTCCATGCATCTCATTTATAGCAGCGAATGTGTATAAGGTTCATATTCTAAATCAGTCGAAATAAGTAGAAATAATGTTGCAATTGATGCAGACGTAGAGAAGATATAAGGTCATGCATGCATTTTGCATCAGAGTATTGTGCCAAATCAGCATTTCTTTTTTTTACATAAACGCAAAAATCATTTAACGAGGCGAGACTGGGTGAGCTAAAATTAATTGAACGAGTACTTTTATTTAACTTTATAAAGTTAAGTAAAGTTTTATTTTTTTATTCGCGTCCTTTTTTTATTTTTTATTTTTTTTTATTTATCTACTATACTAGTACTCTTTAATAACTAATGCTACAATTCCAGTTGCCACATTGTGAACATTTAGTAGGATCAGACTACTAAATGATTAATTAAGCAAATTAGAAATTTTTTTTAGAGAATCCGTTCATGCTCGAGATTTTAATCTAATGAAGCAGAAAAAAGCATTTTGTCCATCTCTGTTTTATTCTTATTTATAAATCAAATAGGAATATTAATGTTTCGCATATTGACTCTTCTGAGCATTTAATTAATGCGTTTAAGAGATTCGCATATTCTCACCTTTTCTCAGGAATTTGTAAGCCTCTGTTCGTGTTTCATTACTTTCATCTTTTTGTACTTATCCCCTGTCTGTACCTCAAGAGTGTCGTCGGCGCTATCTATAGAGCGAACGATCGCGAAATAAATTATCTACGGAATCTGATAGAGCGTTAGATCTACGATGCGTTATAGATTATGGGCCAGTATCATTTATTTTGCAGCAAGAGTACAATGTACAATGAGTGCAGCATATGCAAGTCGGTGCGAAGCGATGTTTCTTTGTATGCATCCAAAAAGACCACAAATGAGTTTTTCTGCGGCTGTGCGATTTATGAAAAAGTCAAAGGACTTTGTCAGGAAGTGGATAAATAGATACAAATAGATTAAAAATGTCGATGATTTATCAGAAAGGGGAAGCAACGCGCGTTACTACAAAAAGCAAGATAAAATAATAATCAGGCTTTTCCAAAAGCATCCTATTTATAATTTACGCCAAGCCTAAAAAAATTTTGGCCAGGAAAGGAGTGGAAGTGAACCTGCAAACAATTGAACAATTGAATCGTTTACGATCTTATGGAGCAGTACGACGCTGAAACCATTTCTGAAACTAGAGTATTGTACTAGACGACTGGCGAAGTAAAATCTAGAGCGCGACTGATCAAACGTCGTGTTCAGTGACGAATCATCATTTAGGGCATGGGTTCTTACATCAAGTGCACAGTGGTGGTCTCTGCACAGCCAATCTTTCATCTAGCGTTAAGGATCCGATCGAGATTCATGTGTGGGGCTGCTTCTGCACACAAGGTTTCGGCGTCTATATATTTTCTGGTAATTTGAACGCTAAAAGGATGCTTCAAATTTACCAGAAAGCATTATTGAAGTCCACCAAGAAGAGATTTGGAGAAGAAAATGAAAACTGTATTCTTCAGGAGGACAATGACCCGGAAACATCGCAGCCGTTTCTGCAGTCGGTGGAAAGAAGAAAATGGGATCATCATCTTGCAGTCACTTTCACAATTTCCAGATGCAAATCCCATCAAAAATGTATGATCAGCAATGAAGCATAAGCTTCAAGGAAGGAGAATATTTATCATCAAGCAGTCGCCAGATTCTACGTGAGATTCGGAAATCTTTATTCTGCACTTTTGTTGAAAATTTAATTAAAAGTATATCCTGACGTTGCGAAGTTATAATCAACAATCATGGAGATGGACGTCGTATTAGGTAAACGCATCGTAGTTCAGACATTCTATTTTAAAGCTATTATATCGATTTTTACAAATATTTTTTTTTTTTTAGAAGAAACCATGACGCTTTTATGGTACAGACGTATTGGGAAGAATAATTAAATTATTAACAAATCGTATACTTCCATTTTTATATTGAATTCGTACCCTTCTTCTCTCCAAGTACGAGAAGATACAATTTACTATGAAGACTTAGAGATTTTTGTATGCATGATTAATGAGGAATGACGTTAATAGTTTACAATATAGTGAGTTTATGAGGGAAGTTTCAACACTTCATATCGTTCTTTAAAACGTGTTTATATTGAGAACATAGATTGATATACAGTTTCCTTTTTCTTTTTTTTCTTTTCTTTTGTAAGATTGTCACAGTAAAAGGAATTGTTGCCGTAAGATATACGTATATATATATACGTACGTATATATATATACGTACTAAATAAATATCTAATGTATATATATATATATATATATATATATATATATATATATATATATACATTAGATATTTGTTCTATAGATATATCAATTTTTATGTTACAATAATTAAGCCATCTTTTTTTATTTAGATTTAATTGTATAAGATTTATATCTGTGTTGGTAACGGATCGGGTTGATTTATCAAGTAATAAACAGTGATCCTCGGTTATTACTCGGATTGACGTGAATGCATTTTATTCTGATATTTAATATTCATATAATTTCCCCTGCCTTTTTGTATGTCGTTTAAAATATTAATTTATGCAAAGATGTGGTCGAGAGATATACATATATATGCATATTATAAATTAGAATCTCTCTTTTTTAAATATATATATATATTTTTCGTACCAAAGAAAACTCTATAGATGTGAATAAATCGTTATTGCGCACGTAGAAGGCTAGATAGCATAAACGGTCAATATAATCAACCAATTATTATGTAATAGAGATTAGAAATAAAATCATGATTATTGGCCGCGTCTAAAAATGGTTTTTCGTCTCAACGGTATGATACATATATGTATCTGATTATTATTATTATTATTATTTGTTGTTAAATTTATTTTTATTTTATACTATCGCTTTTTGTATTCGTATAGGGAGAATAATCTCATTCAAGAGACAATTATGACAATTCCCTTGTGAGCACCAAATAGCAAACGTATTTTATATTAAAATATATTTTATATCGAATATATATTATATTGTAAAAACATATCTGCTTTATCGTATTATCGATTTGCGTAAATACTTCGTTCAATCCCTGTCACGAATATGAGCATGCAATTACGTGTATTTATTATTTCAATAGTTTAATGGATTACGACTTATAGAGAATTTTACATATGATTAGAGATTTTGTCGGGATATAGATCTGAATGGAAAGATTTCTAAGATATTTATCCTGGAAGTTGTAGATTCTCAAGCGATATCGTTTCGCAATTATTTCAGTCTTAAATATCGAATTTTCCCAATATTATTTTCAAATCACTTCATTCTCGGCGCTCATTTTCGTTTCCCTCAGTTTTGCACTTGAGAGTCTTTTTCAACGAGGGGCGGTTCATTCTTGGAGGGTAAAATTCTCAGATGAACGACGTTCGTTAATTAATAAAATTCTCAATTCGATTAAGTCTCTCTGAAATCGGAGAATAAAGTCCGCGAATAAAGTTCGAGAAAGTGTCAAATATTAAAAGTTGCTCCTTTTTAATTCAGTATCAGCGAGCGAGGGATCGTTTCTGTCGAGAATTGCTCTCGAAGGACAAGACTCTCCAGCGTACGCTTCGACTTTCTATCCGTCGCGCTCGTCGTAATGATCGTAACACTGCCAATGCAATATTCCACCGCTCCGTTAATCTTTTACAATCCGCTTCGTCTTCAAACCCGAGACGACGGCCAAACGCTCCGATCGATCTTTGTGACTGCGTATGATGGCACACGCGAACCATCGTTATTCCGCAATCTCATTCTGTCCCTTTCATTCTGTCCCTATTCAACCTCGTACCACTGTTGTTCGCGATTGCGACAGGACCAGCGTTGCTCGTCGCTTTCGAGCGTATTGAAAGGCTTAAGTAATATTAAAGTAGGATAGTAGGTACGTGCGAGCATGTTCACTTCCTTCTCATCCTCGTTTATAAAAATTGCACGTGACATCACGCACATGATACATGAGGATTAAATTGTGTATGTATGTACATAGAAGCGACATTAGAGAAGTATTATACTATCGCCAAGCGAAGATCTATTGTGTAGATTTTATTGTATAAACTGCACGGTATCTCTTCGAATAGGATACATAAGGAAGTAGAGCGAGATAGTTAATTGTACGATAGAGCCGTTAGAAGTAAATTAATATTAAATCAAGTGAGATTATTAGAAACGAATTTGTAATCTGCGCGGATTGTCCAGATGCACTTATGTACTGTCCGTGCGACTTCTGATAAAGATAAACCGCAAAAGAGCGAATGAGCATCGCGAGAGGTCCCGTCGCGATCCATTGACTCTCTTCGAGTTTTCCTTTTCGATTTAAAGAATAAAGGAGCGATCGAAGAGATTCTTCTTTTCCGCAAAGAAAGGAAAGAAGAACACCCGGTCTTTCTCTGATGAGGGAGACCTCTGAAATCTCTAATTGTAAGAAATAGATCTTAGAACTGAGGAGCATGAGGTGTAAGATATATCCGTTCGTACGGGCCGACCTGTGTCACTGATCTTAGCTATTAAGAATTCTTAAGCGCCGTGAGATGCGATGAAAGAGTGATGATGCTCGAGTCGGCAGATGCGGGAACGTAGAGAAAGCGTGCGATAAGGACACTTGGCAATCTAAATAGATGAAGTCCTATGTACATTACATTATACATAGCTTGCAACTTTTCTATATAGGACACGATTGAGAATATTTATTTTTATTCGAGCGTGCAAGCATGTAAGATATACAAAAACTATTTGATAAAAGTCAGCGAAGTAAGTGATGGAGCGATTGTGAAATCTCTCGATGCGAGTCCTTGAATCGTACCAGCATCCTTGAGGAACGTGGTGAAAGCGCGTTCATACACAGCCTCATGCCTTGACACATGATATACTCATTATATCAATTTTTATCGTATTCGAGACGTGCCGATATAATAACATAAACATTAGTACTTTATATCCGTTGAATAATATTTCCGTTCAGCCAGGATTATAACAGGCCTTGGATGATAGACAAACGTGTACCTAACATTAAATAACTGATAGAAGTGGTTACGCGTAGGATTTATTATCATAATACGGAAAGAGTTCTGAAGTGAGATTGAAATACATGATAATTCTGCCTTTATGTCACTAGCTAGTGTTCCATTGTTATGCACGTTTATCTATACTTTTGGTTCCATTATAAACGAAACCAAACTTATTTAATAGAACATCTAAAGGCTTGTCTATAATATTATCTTTATATCTTTAGTGATTCATTAATTTATAAGCTATTATTTGTACATGCATTTTTTCATATTACTTTTAAACATGCCAATTTCACAAATACACAATTCGAAATCTTGCAAACATGCATAAATATTTAGACAATATACATGGGTCGATAAGATTATAATGTAACAATCTTTATAATTATAATTTTCTGACAAAAATGGATGCGTTTTATGTGTTAATATATATATGATGCAATGTATATTCGGTAAATACGTTAAGCAATGTAAGATTTAAGATGATTAATTTACGCATGTATCTCATGATGGAGCGATGAAAATGCGTCGCCCTATCATGAGATTCTTATTGACATCATTAAAGAGCGAAACATTTCAAGTATCAAAACGGTTTCAATTTATCTACAATAATTTCCTTCTTCTGTCATTTTAATTTTATTTTTTTTTATGTCCGTTATATATCACATCGTAATTATCTTTACGGCGTTTTTCGCTCTTGAAAGATTAAAAAGTTCTAGAATCACTGCGATCATAGAATTTCAAAGTTCAGGCCACTCCCGTTTTGAACGCTTGATATTTTTCACGATCAACCGCTAAAATTGCTCGAGCTTAGAAACGACCACTTTCACCTTACATGTAAGCTCATTATTTGTATATAAATGAGAAGGAATATTATTTTATTCCAAGCGATAATAGAAGAGCAACGAAGAAATACTTCCGAAACGATCATAAGATCTGTTTCACCGATTTGTTTATAACGCGCGAAAAGTCGAAGACAGTTTCCAGTTTTCCCTTTGAGTGAATTGTTTTTTAATCGAATCATTCTATCTTCACATTCGTTTTCTTCATTCAAATTATTTATTCGACACATTTTTGAACGACGATCTCTGGTCTTCTTCGATCGAACTTGGCATACTGTTGTATGCTTAAGCTATTTTTATATACACACATACATGCGGATTGTATCTTTCCTTCTGTGTGAAGAAATTTTCGAAGGTAGATTTTTCACTTTCGTTTTCTTGTTTTCCTTGAGATCCGAGGAAAGATGTGTTGAAATTGATCAGGCGAACGATCACGTACAATTAGACAATACAGTCAGACGTCTTTGAGGTCAGCTAAAATTTGCGTAAAACTTTAGATCTTTTCACACACTAGTTGTCTCAACGAATTAAAGCGTTAATCGATACAGAGTCTACATCATTAGCAAAACCGATGAAAACTGTCGTCCGTTTCATAGCGTGCACATGTGCTAGATATTAATCTAAGGTTCATATCATAGCACACATGTGTGATATACATGTCATTTATCAGTAATAAACTTAATTTATATATCTAAGACAAAATTTCTCTTGAGAATACGTGTTTACCGAGTTAAAGATAAATCGCAAGAAAATGTAAATGAAAAAATTAATTTAAATATCTGAATGCGAAGATTCGCATTGCATTTGCATTTAGAAGAGCATTTAACACGTGTGCGCGCGATGCTGTCAATATTTGCGCTAAAACTCAGCGCCGGATTTCCGAATTGGGAATTAAGTTGAGCGAGATGTCGTGTCAAACAACGCGGATATATTTTGAGAAATTATCGCGTGCCCGTTGTCGGCAACGCGCAAGGAGAGGTATAAACGATAGCAGTTCTGTATGTACATAGCTTATCATTCGATCGTATATCCAGCTTTATCTAGTCGACGAAAGATGAACGTGATTGCGTGCAAATGGATGATTGTAACGTCGACGAGCTGTAAATCAACGGGACTTCGTGCGTAAACGCGACGCGCGAATTTGCATGCGCATCTCGAAAGCGACAACGAGAGGAAAGAATCTCGTATTATCCAAGAGCAATTTTTGAGAATAAAAATTCATCCTTGGAGAGGATAGCGGACTCTTCGAACGTTCATCAAATTTTTACTCTCCAAGAACAACTTTTGAAACTCTTCTCACGACGTAAAATTATTGTCAATGTTCATCTCGAGCTTTTCATCTTTCGAGCGATACTTAGGAGGCAAGTCTTTCAAGTATTTGAACGAATGTGCATTTGGAAGCTTTATTTGCTAAAAGCGACTTAATAAGTTCGAGAGAAAGCTTAGATCAGCAGTTTTATTGAGGGAAGAAAAGAACCGAGAGATTTTGCTTTTGCTGTATACGCATAGTAAAAGATTTTTATTTCCCGTGAAACGCTTCTTGCGATAAGATATTCTTGAGTGTCCTTTAACACAGTTGATGGAAATTACCTTTAATCGTGCAATCGGAAACGGATCGTATTGTAGTTTTTTCTGTTCTCTATATGTAAAGTAAACTGTTAGAATTAATGATTTATAAGCGAGAAAAATGAGAGTGTGATTCGCATCAGCAAACAACTGCAAGATTTTCATGATTTTCGTGAAACTTTCAGTGATCACTCTTCGCATTCTTCGTATTATTCTCATATCATGTTTATATATTCAATACCGCATATTATAATCAGTTTTTATATTTTTATATATCTCACTCATTTCCGTCACGCATTATTACTTCTACGTGCGTGGACTGAATAATTAGTTTGTAACGCATCGTCAGTTCACTCGCGAATGACATTAAAAATTGCATTATAACATTAAAAAAATCGAGAAATCGGAACAGCGAAAGGGATTCGGAATAATTTGGATTAAAAGAAGCCGGCAAACGATATTTTTCTTGGAAAACTTATCCTGACTAGAGCACTGAAGACGAAAACTGGAAAGGATGATGAATGTAGAAGGAATATGGAAAAGAAAAGAAACATAATGAGAGAATCTGCATGAATGTTGCGAGTTTGTGTACACATATGTGAGCGAGAAATTATGTCTGTATTTTTATGCTAGAAGTTAGAATGTGTAGAGAATTACTATGAATGTCGCGTGAACGTGAGCAGATTGGTATATACATATTGTATCATATTAAATAAAACAGATATTGTTTAAATAAAATTGATATATATATCTATACATATATAAATATGTTTGTGTACACGTGCGTGTTATTTGCCGTATATATTATTTCTTCTGTCGCGATGATTTTCATAAAATACTTGATTTACACTTTGCAATCATATTTATGATATTATGATATGATCATTATGATATTATAATAATTAATTATCACCATTTATTCATACGGAATGTAATCTACGAAATGGAATTTATTATAGGATTAAATTTTTTAAATCTTTTAATATGCCTCTTAATTATATGAATGCTATATATAATTCATATAATCCAGTAGATAATATACTTTCCGAGATTATATTATTAGCTCAGCGTATGCGTGTGCGTGTTCGTACGAATACGCACGTAACGACTGGTATTTTGAAATGAAAAGTTTAGTAAAATATTTTTTTTATTTCTTTCTTTGTATTTATGTATTTATTATGTATTTATCTATTATATATTTTCATACATATATATTACCTTCTTTCTGCTTAATCAAACGTACCTATAAATTAATTGAACGCATATAAATGGATTAAATCAGTCATAAATGTTTTTCTTTCTCTATTAAGTAACATAATAAAGTAACCGATGAAGATTTACATAATTAAAAAATATACATAATATAAATAACACAATTTCGTCATTCATTTCGAATATTCATTTAAGAAGAAATAGCGCGCATGCGCGTTGCCATCTTCATTGCTACAATTATTCGTATCTTTACACTTTCGCGCCGCGCCGTGTAGCTTCGGAATCGGTGAACGAGGGCTCCGTACATTTTGCATTATTTGATCATTAAAATGAAATGGCGCGTGTGATTTGTGATCGAGAACGTCATGCAAAGTGTCAGGAATCGATGCGAGATATCGGATATCAAGTGTGATCATAATTTATGATGATTAAATGATATTCACGTTCGTATTCTTCGTACGGATCGAGTGACAACAATTGAATTTGAAGATGGCGTTGAGATAGCGGTTAGAAAGCAGATATAATTCGGTGAGTGAATTCATTCTTTTCCGCGCTTTTTTATCTGTGTTTATCTATCAAAGTAAATAAATAAATAAAGATGTATGTATATAATATATATTTATTATTATTTATTATTACTTATGTATGTGATGTAAGTGCATGCACATGTATATATACATATATATACATATATATATATATATATACATACTTGTGTGTATGTGTGTATAGATTTAGTAAATATTTTGAATGGCTTGTAAGATTTCAACGTTTATCGAGCGAGATTATTGTAAAAAGAGCTTGTTCTTTTTTGTCTGCACTAATTTGCATTGAATTGCACTGGAGTGCAGAACGAACTCGAGATATGATTGAACGTTGGGAAGGGGGGAGCGAGATAGCGAATCAAAATTAAGAACTAGTACAGCGAGTTCAACCGAAAAGATGAAGTTACTTGTAGATATGCCAAAAATCGATACGATTTTCGTTTCTTTCTTCTTTCGTTTTCTTCCCGAAAAGACCACATTTGAAAATTCGCGGGACACGCGTATACCGAAGCGACATGATTCAATTATTACCGCCCATTACCCCCCTCTGTCCTCCGTTTGTAAACATTTTATGGATTGATTACTGTCTAGATTTTTTCAGAATGATTATACAAGTTGACACGATTGAGAATAACTGAAAAATTCTGAGAAACTTATTCATTTCGAGGACTCGGAACGTCGCTTATGTCGCTGCGTAGAATCTGTGCTCGCCATATTAAAGCATAAACTGTAATGTATTCAATATAATAATAATGTATTCTGCTTTTTTCTTCTGCGAATGCTTGTATGATATCATTTCTTGATCGAATACGATCTTGGCCATTTTTATCGTAATGTTTCTTCATTTTTTTAAATAATTGATTTATCTTTGACAACATATCTAAAAAATAATGAGCAACATCCAGCGATTTTGGCGATAAGGTTATGTTTCCATTTATCTTCTTTTAATGAACTTCTAACTTGTAATTTGTAACTTTAATTTCTAACTTGTGCGATAAATTGAAAAATTGTTTGATCTGCAAAACTAATCGCAAAGATAATCGCAAACTAATTTGCAAAGATACATCTTTTATTCGGACAATAATGGTTTTAACGATTATCTCGATTCGTATTTTAGTTCCTACTTGCTCCATCTCTCTTAGAAACGAGTTTTACGAATGAGGACGTCCACTCATTAATTTCGTATTAATTTCGAACATAAAAACCTGGTAATCCCTTGTAATTTATATTCATCGGACATGAAATTTAAACGATGTAAATAGTTTAGCGTCACGATGCTGCTAGATTAATCAGCAAGAAAAAGCAGTTCGCTTAATGCAACAAATTCTAATAAAAATGCATAAACTCGACGCGACGCAATTTATTATTTATAGCATAATATAACACTTAACGGTTACGCCGATGTGTTAGAAACTCAGACGTAATCTGAAGATTATTTTCTGCATCTCGGAAGTCTTCTTCGGAATGGTTCGGGAAATACCAAGATGGCGAGCGCGATAGTGCGGTAATGCCACACATGCAAACTCTATATTCGGCCGGTGTTTTTCCTATCACCGTGTTTTCACATCGTTGATTTGGCGACGATGAAGAAATTGTTCTTCGCGTCTGTTCGGTCGCAAACGGCAGAAACGTCGCGCAAATCTGTCGATCGCAAAAATCACGTCCATGTATTCGCAAATGTATATTGTCCGACTATAATGTGTCTGCCGGTGTGCAGGTATACAATTTCGCTAGTATAGAAATCGCTAGTAAACAAACAATTATCCAAGTTAATGTAATCATAAATGGACATAAATAGTGACGCGTAATATTCAATCATGAATCATCTACTTAATAAGGCGCGCTACATGCGCTTTATGAATTTTCAAATCCAATTCTCTCGGGAACGGAACGGACACGAAAGAATTTTATTCGGCTTATTTTTGCGCGAAAAATTACTTCTAAATTACTTCTCCTAAGTTATGCCGTGATTTTTGTATGTATTTTTGTATACATATCTTGTATATGCATAATTAGAATTTCTCTCCCTCTCTCTCTCTCTCTCTCTTTCTCTCGCTACGAAGGAGATCAGAAAGATATTATATTATAGTATGTTATAATAATTTCCATTACTGCTGTATATTATATATATAATTAATTTGGATATAAGTTTCAAATAATTTGTCAACAATAAGCTTGTCAGCCTACAAAATTTCGATTTATTCCACATATTAATTTTTCCACGAGATATCGTTGTAATAACAAATTCTGATATTACAAAAGATAAACAATTCCGTGTTTCATTAAAATTTAAATAGATTCAAGATGTATCAAGAGATGCGTTGAGCCGTGAAACACGAAGCAGATTTGACACGCGAAGTATGTGCATCTAAACGATAACAGATAAGATTATTGTCGGTGGCAATAACAAAAACTTCCTCTTATTTTGGAAACGTCACAGCGATGTGTATACACATCTCCTTCTGCGTTCGCAAAATTCCCTCGTGACAGTTTTAATTTTCCGTGTCGAAGGGTCAAACCTTGCCCCGTAATATCGTTCATCGCAGCTGATCTGGCCAAAAGACGTTTCATCGTTGATGGCGGTCGAATTTCCTCGCAAACGCGAATCTCTTTGTCAACGGGACCTTTGTTTATCCAGCGAACACGAATCGTCGCATTATCGAAGGACATAATCTCCCGTCCTCGATAATTTTCAGCGAACTCTTTCGCGATGTCGCGTGTCACGTCACCTTCCTTCTCTCTCCTCCTCCCCGATCCGCGAAATGGGAAGCGTGCCACTTTTTCTATAATCGCCGATGTAAATACGCCGTATCCTTCGACGATCTTTCTCGTGTAATGTTATCGATTAGATTACGGGGAAACGCATCATTAAGCCACTGCGAGAGCCGTGGTGAAGTGCGATAATAGGCTGCGATAAAGGAATGGGTTGCTTGGCGCAAATTAGATTTTTAATTAGAACAAAGAGAACACGAGAATGAGAGAGGGTAAAAGAATAGAAGGAAAATAAGAGAAAAGAAGGGAGAAAGGCACAAATTCGAGGAAGAAACGGCCAGTTTTATTCGTAAATGAAATTCGCGCGCATACACATATATACCGTTAAATCGAGAATCTGATCAAGAGCTACTACGGATCGTCAGATAATCGGGAATTAAAGGTCGAGGGAGTCCTATAGCTTCATCCAGTTTCATCCGATTGATTCATCGAACGATCCGTTTTTTTTCTTTGATCTGGTTCCTTCGTCGTCAAGATTGATGGGATTAACTAGAGCTCATGATCTCAGGCTAGTGATCTGATCAGGATCTGATGCAGACTTGCTCCGCGAAATGCCAGAGCTAGCAGCTACAGCGAAGGCCGATCACATTTCATGGCTCGGATTTCAAGATCGCCGATTCGGCGTTATTCGGCGCGTTCATTCTCCGAGGACAATCTCAATTGGAAATGATGAACACTATTGAGTGATTTGAACATATGTCAGGCTCGTCTTCGGACGTGAAGCCGCATGCTATTACGTGTTTACGCTATCGTCTTCACGCGGACGAGCGCGCCTGAATTTATGAAACGCGGCGGCGCGTTACAGGTGTAATTTGTGTGTTACTGTTTAATAGGAAATGTTAATTAATGAAGCGGCCATTCCTATCTATCTCTCTCTGACCGCGAATATTCTCGTCCGCGCTAACGAGTGGACCATCAAATTCCTGGTATCGTCAAAACTATTCTCCATCGCCCGTTTTTGTATCTCTATCCTCATTTTATTCTCATTCTATTCTATCTTCCGTACTGCGGAATTTTATATTTTTTGATAATAACACATTTTTATAATAACGATAATGCTTTCGTAATATAATAAATAATGATAATTTATATGCATTTTATATTCTTTAACATAATTTTTAGTAATAATTGTATTTTATTAAAATATAATTTTATCACAGAAAAAAGGAAGAAACGAGCTTCTGAACGGATCGTCAAATAAGAGACTAATTTCATTTTCACTTTCCTTTGTACTTAATCCTCTCTTCTTCGCTTTTCGGGATTCTTGAATTCGTGACGAATTTATCGCAAGTTTCATCGTAATGTCATTTTATTGTCCAAACTTTATTGTTATCCTTCGGCAGACAGTCTAATGCGGGTATCTTTGCTCGCTCTGTTCAGACAGGCGATTTTTCTGTGCAATATGCGAGATAATAAAAACGCGAGAAACATATCGAGATGTTTAATTTGACGCGCGCACGCGAGACGGACGGGTAAATCGAATCCTTCGTCAAATTTACTTTTATACTTTGGAAGAGATGGAAGAGAAGTGCTTTCGTTAGACTGACAAGGAAAAATGAACACCGTCAATCGTTTATCAACAGATCCGAGGGGAAAAAGAATCGCATTAACGTGGTCTCGCGATAATCGGGCTGAATAAGTTGCTTTACGTGCCGAAGGGATTATTTATCACGCAAAGCGACGTTTATCAGATGTCAAGGGTTCCTTTCTTACATCGTTATCTCGGATAGTTAACAGGTGTAGCTGCGCGCACGGCAGAGAACATCGAATACAGATGCACTTTGTACGTGCTTGATACTTTGATAACGCGAATATAATTTCGAGAAGATAGAAATGGACCGCATTAATCGGGACGAGTGGCCGTTACGGCTGGCCGCAGAATTTCCATGCGCTTGGCTGCGCAGGGATTTGACATGTTATTAAATTAATATATTACATAATGATCCGTACGCTACAATGCTGGGATCGTTAAGTAAAATATCGTGCCTCGAATATCCTGCTATTCAGTTTTTTAATTCAACGGCGCGGTACATCGAGAGCTACGCGAAGCGGGAGAAAGGTATGTTATATTCATATCGCGCGATTCTTTTGAATTTATCATCTGTTTTTGCAAGAACGAAAGCGAACACGCAATGCAGCTTGTCTTCTTCAGCAGAATCTTCCTCAATGCTCGTTTAAGATCCGATAATAAAGATTATTTTGTCATGAAACTTTGCCAATGATTGGATACAATAAGATAATCATCATCGTTATGATCGTAAATTGGTTTTTTCGCGAAAAATGAAATCACCTTTTCTCTTGGCATCGTCCTCTGATTCTTTTCTGTTATTAAGAGTAATGATAAGAATTTCAACGCTTTTGAAGATTCTCTTTTCTACAATTAAATTCAAAGACGTTTGATTTTAAAAAATACCATAATTGAAAGATCTTCCCTTGTCTTGAAAGACAAAAATCTCAATTCTGAGAGATTACCGCGAATGACGCATTGTTTTGTCTTGTATGGCACAGAGAGGCATGATCGATTCGTAATTAACGGTTCATTAATTCGGAACAATCATACACGAAGAAAAAACTTTCGTTGGGAACTTAAACTTTATAAGATCGTTCGTGGCATTAGAAAGCTTTCTGCTTTGCGATACTATTCCTAGTCTGATTGTAAACATTTCACTTTTCGGATGATCGGATGATCGAATTCGGATGTAACTTTAACACACGTTATCACGCGAGATTCACATCCGTTATCGTATTTCGCTCTAACGTTACCAAATCGTGAGCAATTAGGCGTTTCATTGCTAGGGACAAAAATAGCGCGAGAGACAAATTGAAATGTTTAATTTGACGCATGCTCGCACGCATCTCCTTCCAATCTATTTTTATATTTTTGTGAAAAGAAGGATCTTTTACTAGACCAACAAGGAGAAACGGTCGATTTATCGATACATCGAAAGCCGAAAGGGTCGTTGCGCTACTTGTGGCTTCATTAATCGAGTTTCACAAGTCACTTCGTGCGCAAAAGGAATTGTTTATTAAACAGCCATGCTGCTTTTATGTACTTTATTGATCTGACACAAGCATTTGATAGAGTTAGACTCAGCAATATATCAAACCTGTTAAAGAACCAAATTCTCATATTGTAATCATCAATGAACTGAACACCGACGATAGCACGTTCATAAAAGTGAGGAATAATTTCACAAAAGAAAAGATTTAATCTGGAATCAGGTAAAGGGACAATGTTAGCCCAATATTGTTCGATGTCATCATGGACGAGATTATCAAGAAAGTGAAAGGTGACGATAGAGGATACAGGAACAAAGGAGTGAAAATAATCTGCTACGCTGATGCAGTATATTCGAGGATGAAGACAATCTGCAAAGATTCCTGCATAGATTTGAATGGCGGAAAAATATAACACGTCCATATCTATTCAAAGAATCCTGTCATTCGTGATCGCTATGATCGCTAGAAAACTGAAGCGCTGCAAACTGGCAGTATACAACAAAAGCATTGACCAAGTTATGACTTTCTTGGATATCTTGGAGCTATTACAATCACAAGCAATAGAAATCTGAAAGAAGAAGTATAAGGGCAAACGACCAAAGTAGCTATAATGTATGGTTACCCACGCGATATAATATGGAAAAACAAATATATGAACTTAAAGAACAAGATAAAGATATATAGAACTTGTGTGAGACCTGTAATGACCTATGCCATCGAAACAGAAGCGGGAATAACCATCAGCAAACGCCTACTAAGATCAACGGAAATGAGAACCTTAAGGTGCATCACGGCTAACACTGCGGGCTAGAATTCGCAACGAAAACATCCGCAACATCTGCAAGATCTAAGATGTCATAAGATGAACCAGAATCAGGAAAGCCAGAGCGGAGAGCCATCAGGAAAGATCGTGTAAAAAGGATAGATAATAATCGGCTTGCAAAAAATGGGGAATCAAACACCGCCAGGCTTTCTGGAGAGTCTCCAAAAAGTTGGACGTCACCACAGAAGAACAGACGCATTGGATAAAATACAGTTCCTATAAAAAGATGAAGAAGAAGAAATAAATAGTCATATTTAAGTCACCGGATGTCGAGGTCTCTTTCCGCGCGTTAGGTTTTCCGAAATGAGGGAACAGGTGTTTTCATGTGCACGGCGACGGATATTGATTACGGATACCTTGAACGTGAATATAATTTCATCCGGGCAAAGGATGGAAATAGACCGCGTTAATCGGTATGGGATGGCTGCCGTTACGGCTGACTGCAGAAATTTCATTCGCGTCGCGACATTTCCCGCGATAAACGCGGGGAAACGAATGAATGGGAGGGAAACAAAGGAAGGGGAAGTAAATCGCCGCTCTCTCGCATGCTGCACTCAGGGAACTCCGTCAGAATTCGATACGATCATCATCAGCAGATTTAAGATCGACGAGCGTTAAAGAGAAAAATTGAAAACTTACACAACCATAGCGCAAAACGATATCGCTGGTAACGTAATTTCGCGGATCAGAAGTGCGAGAGAGATAGCCGAGAGGAGAAATTAAGCAGGCTAGGCTCGTCAAGTTGATGACAATCGGATTCATGCCGGAAATGATTTTAGTTTCCTTAAATAGCGAAGAATCTTCAATATTCTTTAGAAATTCCGCTTTTCTATACCTCCTTTTATATTTATCTTTCAATTACAGTACTTTCCAGAATCAAACGTTTTTGAACTTAATCGTAGAAAAGAAAATCTTCGAAAGCGTTAAGATTCTTATCATTACTTCCAATAGGAGAAAAGGATCGGAAAATAATGCCGAGAGAAAAGGGGATTTCATTGTTTAACTAATTTATGATTATGACAATGATAACTGTCTTATTGCACTCAATCATTATTAATAAAGTTTTATGATAAAATAATCTTCATTATCGCATCTTAAAAGAATATTTGGTGGAGATCGTTTCAAATCTTGCTTAATCAAAATATTTGTTTCTAATATCTATTTTTAATTATGCATTTGAGATACATATTTCTCATGTGACGCTGGATCTCGAAGAAGATAAGGTTGGAATAAAAGTAAATGTTTTGTTTAGCAGCTGGAGAAAAAGGTACTTTGAAAGAGAAAAAAAAAGAAGGAAAAGAAAAGACGATGAAACTGCTCCGGTCCGATCTCGAAAGTAGCAAAAACTATACGATGAACAGCTCGCTCGTTTGAAAGACGGTTGGAACAACGTAACGTTTGATGTTATTCTGAAAAAAGTCCTGTTAACGGAATTACGAAAACGCGAAATAAGGATGGAATGAGAGAGAGAGAGAGAGAGAGAGAGAGAGAGAGAGAGAGAGAGAGAGAGAGAGAGAGAGAGAGAACTATACGCGAATGGACACACATGTGATCACGATGACGATTTTATTTGCTACTATTTTATGCAACATGGTTTTTAGCACGTGTCAATATCGTCGAGTCATAAAACTTTACAACTTCATTGTTCCACCTGCGTATTTGTAGCGGGTTATACTGTTGAGATGACGAAAACGTGATACCGTATAAAATTGATGGAGGCTATTAACTTTACGATATTCGTCTCAGACAAATTCTACATCGAGAATTTTTAATAATCGAAAAAAGATATTGATTTCAATTTGTTAATTTTCGATAATCAAGATCTGTAAGGATTATTTTATTTTAATCTATGTATTACATTTATCCGTAACATTTTACTTTATTTTTCATCCTCTTTAAGTAAGTCCACATATATAGGCAAATATCGAGGGAAGGAAGTAAGACGAACATTGAAAAGCCTCGATTAGAGAAATACGGTTTGATGAATACGGTTTACATGATATATATATAATATGAACGGATAGCGTCGATGCAATCTTCGCCACATGCTAGTTTTATATTCGATTTATTTATTATTTCAGTGGCATCAAAAGACAGTGGCTCTTTGCGCATCAAGAGGCGCTTTGATAGATGCTTTGATGGAAAGAGCTTCATTTGAGAATAATAACAATCGCATAGACGCAATAATAACGTTATATAGTCGGTTCCGATAAGCGGATAATTCCATCTCTCTTTGATTTACGCCGCTTTAAACTATTGATCGTGCGCACATCTTCACCAATTTTTTTCCTATACATATGAAACTGATAAGTGATACGCTACTCGCTAATTCACATTCAAATTAGTTTTTAGTGTTGCAAAATAAATTCTGACAAAATAGATTCCAAATAAATAAATCGAAAATAAAATATTTGATTTTCAGAGAAATATATTTATACATAATGTTATAGATTAGTTTTAAGATTACTATTATTACAGGATGAATTAGAATAGAAAGAAGAATTATTATAATAGTTAGTAATATTAATCATGCTGAATATATTAATCATATACTTTTGTCACATTAAATATTAATTACAGTTGTTAACTAGTTAACTAGTTAAATAGTTAAATTATAGAATATCAGTTTTGAGGATTGTAGTTATAAGATTAAATTATTTTTTTGAGAAACAAATCTTGAATTAGTTGGAAATTCTATTGAAGTTCAACTAAAGTAGCTGATATGATATTTTCGAGACTCGGTATTGGCTGAGTAATTTCAAGAACAGTGGTTTGAGGAATCGCCCGAATTTCGCGTGGATGATATATTGTGCGAATGGCACGAGTGTATCGTATGCAATCTTTTGTTAAGAGCGAACAATGTGCGCAAACTTTGCCGGAAGCATTTCTATCGCAAAAATCGCTAAAAATCGATGTGACTTTATACGCATTTACATGAACTCGTACCCACGTAGTTTTTCCAGCCGAGATGCGACTGCTTCTTTCTGAACTTTTTGATGGAAATGGAATAAACTTTTCAAATAACGAAGTAACGGCTAACATCTTAATTATGTTAGAGAATTTACATTCGAGAAACGAAGGCCATTTGTTATCAATTATTTTATCTTTCACTTCCGATTTTCTTCCGTAATAATTTGCAATTTCATCTCATTCTCTTATATTATTAACCATCGTGATTGTGTAAAGAGAGAGGAAGCTTTATTCGCATTTTCATTTACGCATTGATTCTAGATAATACAAAATATTCTATTTTTCTAAAATCAAATTATGTAAATACTTATCTATTACAACAATAGGTTTGTATTATCCAAGGATGATAGAAAAATAGAACACAGGATCGAAATGTAAAGAACGCAGCTTTGTCTAATTTTAATTAATTGCTAATTCAATTTTAAAAGAGGAGAGTATTCTGTCGAGAATACTCTTGGAAGAAATAAATAGAATTTAAAAGAATTCTTTTAAAATAAATAGAATAGAGAATAATTTTCAAATTAATATTTGTCAAATTTCGTTTAATGTCGCTCAGAATTCATGGTAATACCACGATTAATATCATGGAGAATGCTATCAACGATATAAACAAAATAATAATTTGTATTACCGTTCTAGAATATATTACATTCCCTCGTTTAATATTAACACATATACGCGCGAGTTTTCCTTATGCAGATCGATCGTGAGATTTGCATGAAATTTCAGGAAACTATTCTCTGAGAAATTTAGAAAGAGGGAGAGAGAGAGAGAGAGAGAGAGAGAGAGAGAGAGAGAGAGAGAAAGGATTTTTTGTTAACGATAATTTTCTTAAACGTCACACTTTTACGTAACTTTTATATTTAGGATAAAACATCCTGCTAACTCGATAACTGCATGTAAAAACTTCGGATTAAATTTTCCACAAAGTTTCCGAAATCTCAAACGTTATCGAAGAACAATCTTCGATCGTTCTCTGCAATCTTAAAATTCAGTTGGTACTTTCCGTATTCTTGTAATCACGATGCAAAGCGCGTATATGTATCTAATATATCTCAATCTAACAGCATCTTCTTCCATCTGCTTTATCGTCAACATTGCAGTCAAGTAAAGCCTTTATGTTGAATTCATATTAATTACTCATATTAATTATTATTCCTTGTTTATTAATTACGTTATTTGCAATGACACTTAACATTTAATATTTTTCTACATTATAATTATATTAAAAGTAATATTAATTTGTCCATTTCCCGAGAAACAACTTGAATTTAAAAATGATAATAAACATTTTTAGGATCTTCGATCCATTCGCTTCAGCATATCTGTCTCTAAATTGACTTAGACTAGCGATTATGTTCATTCCAGTCCCATTTCGTCGTGAATTCATTTATCAGGACTTCAAATAATCTGAATTTCTTTAATTAAATTTTTATTCAATCAAAGAAATCCTTCTCTTGATTTATAAACATCTCTGCCAACACCTTCTTTCTTTTTCTATCTGTACTTTATGCCGTATCCGGACAAAGAGTAAAGCTATACCCACATTTGCATACACGCAGCTGGATACGTATGCGTGCACACATGTATGCGCTAGTTGTGAACCAATGGTCTAGGAAAGAGAGAGCACAAAGGCAAAGAGGACGGGAGAGCGAGGGTATGTGATGCAAATAGAAGCGGCATTACGCAATGATCCTTTCAAGCGAGATGCAACATAGGGAGCACCAAGTTAGAGCGCAACTACAGTTACGAGATGCAGCGGGATCTCGCGCGCGCGCATACGCAAGAACGTTAAATCGGCGGAACATCGCGCCGTTGACAGAGGCATCGTCCCGATGCAAACAAAGAATAATGCCTCGCGGAGAGTCTCCGTCTCGCTCGTAACTTGATCGTTATCGATAGTTATCGACTGGCTCGATCGAGTCGCGCGCACGGAGCAACGTAAAGCAAGATTATACTGGCGATACTCGCCATTGATTGCGTCAGCGTTGCTCGATGAATGGAACGATTGAATCTCCGACAGTAAATTTCCAAGCTCGCTTCTTTCCTCACCCCTTACTTTCCGCGATGCGCCCTCGCGACCTTTCTCGCGTCCCGCTCGCACACTGCCTCCACTTCGGTCCATTCGCTTTAGATTCTTGCGAGGCGCGACGCTTCATCTCCAATCTCGGACGTATTAAATCTGATGATTGCGAATAGATAGCCGACAAACATTACGAGACGTAGATATTGACGTAATATTGGCGTAAGACATAACAGAATTCCATTCCATTCCCAAACAATTGTATCGCTCTGCATTTATCGGTAACAACAAGGTAACGCGGCTGGGAAATCACGAATCTGTGCATGTAACGTAAACGCTACCGTGATCTTTATGCTATATTACACGTTACATCTCGTCTTGTTATGACAATGCAACGATACGAACTGCGCCTCTGCTACGCAAAGGTTCAAAGCACAAAAAGCAGATGTTTTAATTACGATACTAATTAAGCTCGAATACTAAATACCTACGCTGCGATTTCATTACGCTTTTAATTTCTTCTCTCCAAACGGAATGCTCCGACAGAGAGAATACTCTCTCCGCTGTCCCTCCCCMCCCCTCTCGCCTCCTCTCTCTCTCTCTCTCTCTCTCTCTCCCTCTCTCTCTCTCTCTCTCTTCCTCAACAATATGTTTCGCAAAAATACATGAAACTGCTGAAACTGCTTCCGTCAGCCGCGCATCATAAAGCGAAAAGCGGTGCCGCGTTACATCCGTGCCGGGCGTATGCCAAACGGCACGACGGAGGGATGGCGGCGGCGGGGGGAGGGGGGGGGAAGGGTGAAGGAGAGCGGGAAAGGTCAGTTAATCCGTCAAACGCGTATCGAGCGGCGGAGTTCCCCCCATCCGCCCACGCCTCGCGGTACGGCACGGCTCGCGTATACGGACGATTTATTACCGTGGCGAAGAGAGAAGTTCATTGACAGTAATTCCGTCAATGGGAGTGCACGAGATACCGCGCGCATAGAGCATGACCTATCCCGCCATCGATAAAACCCTTGACAGCGGCGGCTAATGGCAGTTCGACGCCGGCCGTCGTTGCGAGCGGATACGTCGTCCGCGTTCATCGCCTTCCGCCCGCCGCGAGGATGAACGAACGAATCGCGAGCCCGCGCGATCCCCGCGAACGTTTTCATTTCTGAAGAGCGTATCGTGCATCGGCACGTTTCTCCTGACGATGACGATGATTAAAATAATGATGATAATGACGATAATGATGCTGATGATGATGATGATTGGCATGTCAATGGAAGGTTAAGAAATAAAACGACGGAGATAATAACGGTAAAAAAAAAAAAGAAAGAAAAAAAAGAGAGAGAAAAGAAAGGGAGGTGAGATGGAGAACGCGCAAGTTCCGCCGATTCGTGCGATTAAGTTCAATCCCGTGGAGGAATTTGGCGATCCTTTCGAACGCGCGCGGTGCATTCGCGTGTGACCCCGGTAACCTTTGCGCGTAATAAATGCTTCTCTTCCTGCTTTCCAGTATCCGTTGCCGTTCTCGAGTCGCTGATTGATGCCTTCGACGATCATCATTGAGCGAAATCGAGTAAACGCGAGTAAACCGCGAGATTCGGTTGCCTTC
Source organism: Eciton burchellii (assembly GCA_020341155.1). Classification (NCBI taxonomy): domain Eukaryota; kingdom Metazoa; phylum Arthropoda; class Insecta; order Hymenoptera; family Formicidae; genus Eciton; species Eciton burchellii. The sequence goes on along the minus strand of JAHMML010000012.1, from coordinate 2,512,584 downwards.
CCTCCCTCCCTCCCTCTTCACCCCTCACATCCCACGAATGATCTCTCTCTTCGGGCGTTTCCCCGAAGGGAAAAGTTATCCGAATTCCCCTGAAGGAAGGCATTCGGAAATCGCGCGACGATTTCCAAGGCTTGTGCGTTACGCAACGTTATCATCCATCCTTCGAGACGCGCGCACTTATCGTCCCTTTGCGAGCAGTAACGCAAGGGTTATTAGCCGGTTAGTTGCGCTGTATGTTCGCGACAAACGCGCTGGTCCCTTATCTTCCCGATGCATTAACGCATTTCAACGCGACGCAGGAGATGGCGATCGATGGCTATCGATCTCGCCGGGATCGAATCCCGATTCTGCTCGTAACCTCGGCGAGCGAGGCCGAATGCATTCGCGAGTGCGCCAAGTAACGGCGACGACGAAGCGCTGAGGGCGGCCGAACCCGAGGCCGGAAACGCTCGTTCACGTGTGAACGGAAGGACGAAGAGAAATCGATCTAGCGACGTTGGACGACAGCGCCGCATCTGTCGCCGGCGATCAGGGGCCGGGAGAGGGGCTGCGCTAATTAACTGCGATCTCGCTACGGCCGCAGCTCGCGGGGACCGCAAGCCGCCCCGCAACGGGACCGTCGAGAGGCAAGTCTGAATTTCCATTGGTTTCATTAGAGCGCGTCTGCAAATAATATGCGTCTGCATCTGAGAGGAAAACGGTGTAGCGGGAAATCGCTTCCTCGCGGCTGGATGGCTCAATGGAAGGGCTGGCTCAGTTAAACGAGGAAAGGAACCTTTCCTCATCGCAGCCGTCGCGGTATTATCCCTCTCTTTCTCTCTCTCTCTCTCTCTCTCTCTCTCTCTCTCTCTCTCTCGCTCTCGCTCTCGCTCTCGCTCTCTCGCTTGCTCATTTAATTGGTTCAATTTCTGTAAACGCGAACGCACTTCGATGACGGTTGTCTTTTGTCGGTTAGCGATTAGTGGATACCGCTCTCGTCTGTCTTGAAGTCTGTCTGTCAGTGCGGAATAGGCGCGCTTAAACCCCGGTAAATGTAAAACGTCGAATAATTATTAAGAGCGGGCCCTCAGCCGTTCAAGCGGCTGATTGGCTCCTTTATTGGCGGCATAATCGAATGAATTACGTGGCCGTCAGTGGGCTACCGTTTACGGCGGCACGACGCGATATTGATTTCCGGAACTTTGACGGCGCGCAACTTAACTCGATAGTTTCGGTAACGAAATTACTCGCTGAGAGATCTCTACGACGGCTCTACAAAGGTATCCGATGAATGGCGCGGTAATAATCGGTGTTGCATTAACGGGATTATCATATCTCTCTCTCTCTCTCTCTCTCTCTCTCTCTCTCTCTCTCTCTCTCTCTCTCTCTCTCTCTCTCTTCCCTCTCTCTCACGCACTCACGTGCGTACTCGACACGAATGAATTATTCCCGCGACATGCGCGTACAGAAGATGGAAGGTTGGGCCACGTGCGCCACGGATCAGCTGTTTTCTGTCAAAGAAAACTAAAGAGAGACGGAAAGAGAGGAGCGAACGTCGCGCCGCGGCTTTGGATTGCGCGCGAGCTTGCCCGCTCGCATCGGGATACATAAGTTTCGAGTGCAATTCACTGCATTGATATTAAACAATGAAAATTGCTGTAATTTGCACGTTGCCATGACAACAGAACAATGAAACGAGCATGTGATAAATATCTGTTTATCCGGAAAAACACGTGGAAGCTATTTGCATATTGCGATACCAGTGTACAAGTTAATTTCTTCCTTTTCGTTTGAAGCATTGACGCCCTCGTCGATGTCAAATTTCTCCGCTGCCTGGTTAATGGTTCAAGGTCATCGGATCGATCGGATCGATCTTTCTTCTCACAAATAAGTTCAAATCATCAACGACAGCACGCGTTATCGTACCGTGTTTCGCGAGAACCGCCATTGCTTTCATTGACAAATGCCTGCCTACGCTAATCTCGAGGCCGAAGTAGCATCGAAGCGCATGCGCGGGGGAGAAGCGCGCTTCATTAGGCGCGAGTACGCGCTTGTTCTTCTATAACTCGTCATGCCGTGAACAAGCGGAAGGACGTTCAATCCAGATGAAAGACGGCATCGCGCCGGGCTACTCGGGGATCGCGCTTCCGTTCTTCGAGAAGTCGTTCGAGAAGCGCTGAAGCGCGGGGGTTCATTGTCCTCCCCCCCCGTTCTCCCCCTGAATTCCTGCGCGCGTACAATGCCGCCCAATTTAACGATAGGGATCTGAAAATGCGACGGATGCCGCCCGCATCTCCGTTCCGCGCGCCATTGTCGCACCGAAACAATGAACGGGTCCTCGCTTATACGGTCGGTTTTGTATCTTCTTTTCTGGACGCGCGTTCGCTATCCAAGAGATCGCTCGTCTGGAAACCAGCGAGTGAGCTCGCGACGACACGGCGAGATTTAACGAACGGGATAACCGCGCGCGAGAGTCTCATTGAGGCGACCGGCTTAGCAGGGATGTTTCTAAACATGGTCTCGGAATGAGTGCGTGAGAATTCACGAGCTCAATATTTTGTCTTATTATCTCGCGAAACGCGCTGCAAAAAGTGTGTCTCATCATCTGCGGGACAAACGCGTTGCAAGAACATGAGGAGTGGGTTAATTTAAACATCTTGGCGTCTTTCGAGCGTTCGCATGCGGTTGCTAGATGTTTCCTTGGACATTTCTCAACGATGTCGCATTGATGAACTTTATCGTTCGACCTTGTTTCCCGATGTCTTTCAATGAGTAAATATTCGAAAGGAATACTCGATGCGTTTTTTACACAGGCCGTTATTAAGTTGGTTGAAGAGAGCGGCGGCTGGAAAAGAGGCGGTTGCGATCAGCAAAGGAGTAACAAAGCGTCTTTGACAGAAGAACTTGCCGTGTCGCTCGTCTGTGGCGTAGTGGAGCTTACGAAGCTCGATGGTATCATCGCGAGCTATTGTTCATCCCATTTCGCGCTTTTTACGCTGAATAACAAAACTTTTTCACCGATCTCCCTCCCGCTCGCATCGGAACATGTAAAAGTTTCGGTGAGTGCAATTCACCGCGTTTATATTAAACAATGAAACTTGCCGTGTCTTGCACGTTGCCATGACAACGGAACAATGACACGAGCACGTACATCCGGAAGAACACTTTGTGAAAGGCATTTGTATGTTGTGTACAAGTTAATTTCTTGCTCTTCGTTTGAAGCATTGCCGTCCTCGCCGATGCAAAACCGCCAAATTTGTCCGGTTAATGGCTCAAGGTCATCGGATCGATTAAGATCTTTCCTGTACTCTTACAAATGAGCGCTGAACTTTACAGAAAAGCAAGAGATCAATCCATTGCCAACGATACAAATTTGTACATCCAACATATAAGACATAAAAATCATCGTCATTATCGTAATCCAGTGACGAACTTAGGGATTTATTTATTTCCCCGTGCAGATGAACCTTAATTCGTCATCCGATGTTTAACATCTCAATCTTGACTGCAGCAGTAATTAATCAAAGTGCACTTGAAATGAATCTAAATACAAGGATGCAATCAAGAGGATGTCCAAATACGATCGAGGAGAGTCCGATCTGCTTGTTGACTCATAAACCGGAATAGCGTCAATATAGTTGAGTCGGTATAAATTGCTAACATAAATTAAGCACTCGACGAGGTGCTATGCAGCTACGATCGAATGCGCTGTTTGCGATTTAGCGAGTTTCGATGCGCGGATCTTCGTTTATAGCGATCATGCTGCAGACGTTCTCCTCGAGCGATCCGTCTTCTCCGCGAAGCGCTATTTATATGACACTTACATAATGTTTATTCATACAATAAATAGCCCATCAAGAGCACACTCCGCGCAACAATGTTGCGTTGCGATCTTCGACATATGACTTGCACAATTTTCTATTAACGCATCGAGCCTTGCGACATTGCGACATTATCGATCGATCGCCAGCGATACGCGCATCATTGCGATGTCGCGATTATTCTCTCACGAAGCACACAAGCGAAGTCAAGTCAAGCGAAAAATGCATTCGCAATAGATCGGCGGATAGTCGCGGTGCGCGCTTCGCGGAAGAAGCACGCGCGAGACTTCGCTGGATAAATCACCTTATAAAGGCGGGCTTAGGGCTGCTTCACTGCACGCGAATATCCCGGAAATACGCGCGCGGTGAACGCTGAATGAGGGATGTCGTCATGCCAATGATTTCTATCGTGATTTTTATCGCGATATAGCGGTAATTTACATCTTATTTACGTGCGAGTTATCTACGTAAGAGAGGATTTCGAGACGCGAAGCACGGAGAAACGTGCAATGCCGTGCATTGAGTATCGAATATCTCGTTCGATGATTCGTCAATCAAAATCTGGATATTCGAGAAGATCACTTCGCGTGAGCAGCTTCGTCTTCGTTTAACTTGAAGCAATCGCTGTCTCCGAAGTGCAACTTTCGAAACTGTCGGTTGCTTATCGAGACGCTTCTCGCGAGTGATCGCTCATGGAAAATGGCAGGAAAGAATGGAAACGTATCCAATCGAATTTTTGTCGGAGCTGGCATTACGTAAGGCAGGCAGAACGTAAAACACTGACGATGTAGAGAAAGCGTTCTATATATCTTTGCTATTGTTAATTGTACTTAAAAATTACATCCGCAGGTTTCATCAACGTTTCGTTAACGTCCATAAATCGCGACGCAGCACGCTTTGCTACTTTGCTGAGAGAGTCTATTTTTTAAATATGTTGATAACAACCGATAATATGTATTTTCTCGTTATTTTTGTAAACGTCACGGATATTTGCAAATTGCACGTACATACACGCGCGCGATGTTTATTTATAAGAGAATGTAAAATGAAATTTGCAACCGAGATTAATCGATATTATCCGCAGGCTGCGCGCTATCTCCCGTGACTTTTAATCATCTGATGCAGCGGTTCGTTTCGCGACAGAAGCATGGAACATGAGTGTAATTACTGCGACGAGCCAAATTGCACTCGCGTGCTTTCTTTCAGGACTTCTTCTATTTGCCATTCGAGACGCGTCTTTCAAACTCGCGGATTGAAGGAAGGTGATATCTCACGAGGGCCTCGAGGAGCGTTTTCCTTTTTCGAGAACACTGGCCCGCGTCTTTTGTCCTCCGCGAAAATTCGCACGTTTCGGGGATTCGGCCTGTTCTGTTCGATTTGACGAAATCGCTTTGTCCAGTTCGGAAAAACCCTCCTAGTCAAGGTTTCGGAAATAAATACCTTCGCAATTCATTGGCAAAAATCAACTTGATGATGGCAATGCGATACGGCAACGCGTTCCTTGATATCGAGATCGCCCCGACGAATTCGCGTCGATTTGAGGGAAACGAACGCTATGTGGACGACAGATGCCATAATTCGGCCGGATTCAATGGACACGTCAGCCAATTCGCGAGATAACCTAGCGCGCTCCAACCATGCGGAACGCGCTGATACACAGCAGCAGCGTGTTTTTTTTGCGGGGGAGCTATTGATCTATCTGGTCAGTCAGTGTTGGGAGATAACAGCGCTCGTCTATGTATTGCTTACTGTACGATTCTTAAATAGACACGACGAAAATAGAGCAGCCGGCCAACGAGCGCTTTGTATCTGACTTGTCGCGCTAATGTGATTAGAATCGCGTCGGAAGTAGCGTTTAGTCGATCATGCAGCCGTCCTTCGGCTTAACTTCGTTAAAACGAAAGCCTCGTTTAACATCAGCAACGTTACTCGAGAATCTAATCTTTTTGCCTGCATTTACGGCGCATTCCTCATCGTCGGAGGATTTCTCTTCGAGGAGGACGTGCTTTCTCAAATCCCGCGTGCAGCACATAGCACATATGTTCGTATTGTCATTTGTGTCCTCATTCGTATGTGTAAGAATGATGTGTATTTGCATCAAGATCTATGTATACAAAGGAACACGAGGGAACGTTAGATTTACACGAAGAACTGAGATCTTTCTTCCTCTTCTTCTTCTTCTTATAGGATCATGTTGTATATTTTATCCAGTGTGTTCTCCTGTGATGTCGATGTCCAATTTTTGTTCCAATCTTTTGGAGACTGTTTCTGACATCCAGGAGACTTGGAGGTGTCTGGTTCCGCATTTTTTGCGATTTTGCTGATTTTGCTTGCCGGTTATCATCCATCCTGTTTACACGATCTCTCCATGCTCTTCTCCTGATTTTGCCTGTCTTATGACGTCTTGAATCTCGCAAATGTTGCGCATGTCTTCGTTCGAATTCTGCAGAGTATTGCCAGTGATGCACCTTAAAGTCCTCATTTCCATTGATCTTAGTAGGCATGACGATTGTTTTCTCTCTCTTATTTCTCTTGTTTCAACGGCATGAATCATTGCACATCTCACACACTCACTCTGTAAGTTTTATATATCCTTATCTTGCTCCTTAAGCTCATGTTGTAAGCACTTGTTCCTCCAGATTACATCGCATAGATAACCAAATGGCTGTTTCTGTTTTCTGTGTTTGTTTATTTATCGAGCACATTGCATATAGCGTACTGCATATTACGCGTTCTCGTGAAAGTAATACGTGAGTATTACTTTGCGGGTGCGGCCAAAAATGACCATAAATAAAGCTAGAGCTCCGAAGTTAATTAAATCTAGGAGTAGCCTCGCCCGAATTAATTATCGATGTGGAAAGAACCTTTTGGGGGATGACACACATCGCCTCGGACTTGGTGCATACCTCCAGTGAAAATTCAATAGCCCGGCACGGGGCACGTCGTGTCATGAAATTTATATAAAATTGAGCCACCGCGTCAAGCTATCGCTAATTAATTATGTAACGCGGTTCTCCGCGAAGCATATCGCGAGTTGCGCGAGCGAACGCCAGAATGTTAACCATAGCTTTTGCCATGGAAATTACCACTGACTTTACTCCGTAATAACGGAAGGAGAATTTTTTTTTGGTCTCATTTATTGCGACGCGATTCGATCATGGGACGCGCGCGCGTTGCGTCTCGCTTATCGTTAATGAATCTAGCTCGCTGATACTCGCACTTGCGAAACCTGTTTTTTTGCCTTTTCTTTTTGCGACGTGGCGACCGCCGCTGATTATAACTTTATAAAGATTGTAGGATCGTTGGAAAATCCCACATAGCGAGCGAGCTCTCTTTGAGGCGGATATGGAACGTCTGTTAACGCCGCGCTCTTTTCAGCGACTTATATGATCTCGTTACGGAATTAACGCAACAAACGTCCCAGCTTGGTGCCGAGCAAAGTTAACAGTCAAGGTAGCAAATTATTTGGTCCGCTTGTGAAATTCTCCGAGCAAAGGATCCAAGATCTTACCTCCAAGCACTGCCTCCAAGTACTGGAACTTGTTTTCCCGCGGTCTCGCTCGAGACCGTGTATATGCGTGTATGCGTGTGCGTATGCGCGCGCGCATGCATGCGTGTGTGCACTGGCGATTCGTTGTGAGATGTTTTGCGCGAGAAGGTGGCTGAAGCTGGCCTACTCTGACTTCTGTTTCCTCTTCTCGCCGCTCCTTCTCAACGTCCAAGCATGCTCCGTGCACGTCACATCTATCTTTCCGCGAACTTGGAAATACGCGCAAGAATGCGCGGTACATGCTAATCTCCAAGCAACTGCTTTATTTTACTATCCTTACTCTGGTTTCTCGGCTCTGTGTTATTATCATTTGTAGGTAGATTCGTAGCGAACAAAAGTTCGCGAATGAAACTTGTGAAGCTTAATGAAAACGCTGCTCCTGCTAATGTTCTAGATGAAGATCTCTTTTCTTTCTTTAACTTAAAATCTACCGTCGTAAGGACGGGCGCTATTAAGGGCTTAATATGAAAATCGTCGACTTATAATCGGTAATCCACGTTGTTCATATTACGTTCGGGGCACACTTGTAGTTTCTGGAGAAGATTTAATTCGTTTTCGACGTTTTTATCATCGAACAAACTAGATTCCTCTTAAATAAAATAATTTCCTATTTGGAATTCTAACGAGGGAAGGGAATGTCCTCTACTTACTCAGGCAAAATAAACTTTTGAAAAAGGAAGCGCTTGGAATTCTTCTCGGAAGTCCAAACAGGTCTATCAAGAAAATAACACAATAAATCGTCTAATGGTGTTTTATTTATTTGTCTATACTTCTGAAAGGGGAGGGTTATAGACTTGTCTATATACGCGTGACTTGTGTGTGTGCGCGCGCGCGTGTGTGTGCGTTTGTCGGGAGAGCATTACTCTACGCGAGTAATCGATTTTCTTTCATCCCCGAGGCGAAATCGGGAATCGTTCCCGTCCACGGCGAGAGTTGCAGGGGCAGCGATGACGGATTTAATTAGATTTAATCTCGATTTAAGCATCTGCCTCGAGCAGCCAACATTCGATTCAACAATAGATCTGAATGATGTTTTCGGTACCGTGTATATGCTAGTCATTTTCAATCAACGGAACGAATAATCTGTCTTGAAGCCTCAAGAACAGATTTACAACGGATTTATTACTACTTTGACAATTACCTCGGAAATTTTGAGAAGAAAGAGAGCTGCAATGAGAAATAACAATTATCGGCTATAAATCTTTTTCTAAACGAATATATATATTATATATTACTCTTTGCGTACTGCAGGAGATATCCTTTATTTTAGAGGCCATTAATTTTATTTCAACAATTTTAAACGTACATCATAAAAACATTCCTATAAATAAAATCCCCCAACTAGTTTGATCTGTTCTAGTAATAGCCATTCTTCTATTAACCTCATTATTCTTAGCAATTACAATACTTCTTACTGATCGAAACCTTAATACAACATTCTTTGATCCGAATCCGTCCGAGATCCTATTCTTTATCATCATTTATTTTGATTTCTTGGTTATCCAGAAGTTTATATTCTCATTATTCCCGTATTCGGAATAATCTCTCATATTATTATAGCTGAGAAAGGAAGAAAAGGAACATTTGGATTATTGGAATAATCTATCATATCTATTGCACTATTGGGATTTATCGTTTGAGTCCATCATATATTTACAGTTCGTATAAATGTAGAAACATGAGCATATTTTACTTCATCTACCATAATCATTGAAATTCCAACAGGCTTCAAAGTTCTTAGATGAATTACATGAATCAAAAATAAGACCAAGTCTAATATGACATAAAATTTGACGCAAAACGAGTGAGAAATCTTATCATAGTTTTCTAATAAATAATCCGCGTTTTCAGCAGCAGATAATGGCATTTTGATGACAAGAGTTGGAAGAAAACTATCTTAAATTTCAAATTTAAAAGCCTATATGTGTCAATATAAAAAGGAAGTGATGATACCGGTGATTCTATTCCCTCGCGTCTTAATTGAATCACTTACTCGACCATGTCGGTCTCTCTCTTTCTCTCTCTCTCTCTCTCTCTCTCTCTCTCTCTCTCTCTGTCTCTCTATCCGAAAAAATTTAATCAATTAAAATATGCATATAAACCTTTAATAAATTGACCGGAAGTCAACGGTTTATCAAATTATAATATCAGAGAGATACTGTGTTGTATCTGCTATGAATAATTCAGCTCGCATTTGTCATGCAATTTAACTTGAGACGACACGTTTGAAATCTCATAATTTTTCTTTCGCGGCCCAAACGAATCCAGATATCATTGCGTCTACAGCGATTCCGCCGTCGTTAAATTTAATTTCGCGGGATCGTTAAGAACAGCGGCGTTTAAGCTCGCTCCAACGTTTCCTTCATTTTGTCGGCACGCTTGTCCGCGCCTGAAATCCGAAACTTTTCCCTCTCACGTCGGAAAAATGAAATTCTTACAGAGTTCCCCCCTTGCCGGGAAATCGCCGGGAACAGAGAAATTCGAAGGGAACTCGATTTGTCTTCCGTCATGAGAGAACATTCTTCCGATGTTAAATTAGTTGGCGAGACGTTAATTAAGCATGCCGTTGCCATTCGCGGTTCACATTTTTTAACGCGTAATATCTCCCGCGTTAATATCCCGCGACTTGGTAAACTTTGTGCACAGATCTAATTTTGATACCTTAACTGATCGTTTATCTTTCGTTACAATTCTTTGTTCCTCAACGCGATCTTCCGAACCGCTTTCCGATTTCTTAATCCTCCGCTGTTTAATTCGTTACTCGTTGAATACTTCAAACGCGTGTTTCCAATTCTGTCCGCGATAATGGAAACTTAAAGGTGAATAAATTCGCAAACTGTACAGCGATCTCCAAGAAGACCGCGAATACAAAGTACGAGCGCATCGCTGGCGTTCCATGATTGCGATCGGTGGCGGACTTGACCTCACGAATCGCGTGATACCGTGGCATGAGTATTGCATGGGCGAACAAAGCGGAAGCTGCCGGGATATATGTATACATTAGGCCGAACGTGACTTGCGAAGAATACCGAAACACATTCGTAAGGGTCGTTCGAGCATGCGGAAATGGCTGCAAAGCAAGAATTTCCTTATGCAGATAAGGTATCTCAGCGCCATCGTCGAAGGCACTTTGCGCTTTCGGCGGAAAAGGGAGACCGAGGAAGCTTGTAGTGCCTTTATCATCGTTGATATTACATAATTGCAGTACAACTGACACCTGTGCATTGCACATAATTTCAGCCAACTCGATAAGCAACATTGCAATGTAACTCAGTATGATTGAAGCCGATATGAAGAATTCATTGGGAATAAGATACAGCGGTTGAATCGATCATTAATTATTTTTATTCACTTGGAAGAAGTAACGATAAATAAACTTGCAGTTGTATTAAAAACGCGAGTGATCGACGGCTAGCGCGAATTTTCCTTCTCGACCGTCTGTTTCTGCGAATACGCTGATAAACACATTTTAAAATAGGCGGTATGTTGTACGAAGATAACTAATGTTCCGATCGATTCGTGGTCTATAAGAAAATGGACGCGTTAGCTCTCTCGCTGTATCATGTGCACGCGAGTCGCACTATGTACTGGCGACTGCGAATAAAAATCGATGTACGTGTATAATCGAGTCTAGATACATTCCTCTTACGTCTTCGTAGGTATCATGTGAACGAACGAAGTAAAAGAGAAGTATACTCGCCATGTATCTTCACCACGTTCGATATATCGACATCATGTGATTTTCGATGAGGCTTCCGTGTTTCCTTAAATTCTTGACAAATTTTCCTCAATGAGATCGTTTCAATTTAATGTAACACTTGGACTTTAGCATTTGATGTTTACGATAACGCGTGGATACTTTATAAATAATTCTTAAATTCTTCAAACGCTCACAAATGGAGTAACAAACTGAGATGGCTGCGAGATAAATGTATTCTATGCAAATATACTTCCGGGAAGAATAGATTCGCGTACATTCAATGAATTCGAATAGATGGGAAGTTAGATGAGCGAGCATCAAGCGGGCTGCCTGAGGACTTAAATAATTTAGGCGGAATCCGCTGAGAGTGGCCGCAAAGTGGCCGCGAGTGCGGAATAAAATGTCTCGAAACTGGTTCGTGTCGTTGGGCGCGAATGCGTGAGGCGCAAATCTATTTCGCCGGCTGCTGAAGAGTGCTGAAGGGCAGCTCCGGAGGTGTTTTTAAACGCACGCGAGGATCGCGGAATATCGCGACCGACGTATCAACTTCCGCTCAATTCGGCCTCGTAATCAGCCGTTAATGGCGGCCTGCTTGTATCCGGTAACGCGATCAGATGCCGTTGACGGCCGAGTTCGGTGTTGTTTTCGAAATGTGAAGGCCGGGAGCCTTCTAGATCGCCGATAATCTCAACCCCTGCGGCGAAAACTTCCTTATCGTCGAATCGCGCGGGCTGCTCGCGGCTTAAAAAAAAAAGGAAGAGAGAAAAAAAGGGGGAAATTATCGTCTTTGATACACGAAGCCTGATCCGATCGTAACGATTTCGCGAACCGGATAAACGTGTCGTTCAGTTTTCCTTCCGTGACTTTTTGTCCGCGACACTGCGACAATTTCAGCAGGTGTATTCGGTTGCAAGGTTACACGTTTCGATTAAAATAAGCATTGTTCTACATGTTGTCGCGTTTAAATTTCAAATTGCACTTGTTTCTCCGCCTTTAAAATATTACCTTTGCGATCGAATAAATATTTCTTCGTCAATGTCTTGCCAAGCCGAATTCCTGGATTGGCGATCACGAGCGTCGTTATTTGATGATTCTCGTGCAAAATATCTCTGCGACTCCTCGTATCGTGAATAACACATTGTTACGGGGATTCCTAGGTACTTTACACAGGGACTGCTATCTCTAGAATATTTTCAGCTAACTGTAATAGCTAGCTATACCACTCTATTTAAAGCTCAAGTGATCAATTATTTGAAATGTCATTTATGATGTTCGCTCATTCATTCCTTAAATTCCGTGGACTTTTGACATTCTGTGTAAGATTCGCCTCGATCTCGATCTTCGTTCCGTTTCTGAATATCCCGTAATTATGCGCGCAGATTATCGCTGTCCTTCCAGAGGTCGCGATCCAACGAATTTCGAACGAAAAGAGAGAGAAAGAGAGGGAGAGGGCGAGAGAAAGAAAAGCAATATAGCACACGTTTTCTTCCCCTTGCTTCCGAGTTGCACCGAGTGACGTTGATCTCGATTCGCGTCAATGTACGATGCAATAGTACATTGACTTAGCATATCGATCTGCTCGGTAGAACGATGCGAACTGCCGGAGTTTACGTTTTCCGCGGCCACATCTTGGGATTTTGCCTGTGCCAGCCAACTCGAATGTAATGAATGCGCTTAGCTCTCCTCGGCGGTCGTCCAAGTCTCGTTTCATTCCTGGCACGACCATGTCCGTCTGTCCATCCGCGTATATATATATAGGCTCCGATTTCTTGTCCTTCTGTTCTCTCTTTTCTCTCTTGCGTTTCCTTCGACTTTATTCTCCATCTCTGCATTTATCTCCTATATTTCTCTCTTTCCTTCTTCCTCTCCCTCGTCGCTATTTCCTTTTCCTCTCGTTCTTGCGTCCTGTGTCGCTTTCCCTCCTTCTCTCTACCGCTTCTCGAAATGTCACGCGATGTATAGTCGGTGACATCAGATGGTGAGTCTCGGTTTCATCTGTATTCTTGAACTTCATCGGCTAACCTGGAAGGAAGAAGAGAGCGAAAGCTCGGCAGAGTTTCTCCGCATGCACGAGCTGCGATTGCTTGTACGCGCCGGATTGAGAGAGAGACACACACACATAGGGAGAGAGAGAGAGAGAGAGAGAGAGAGAGAGAGAGAGAGAGAGAGCGCTTTTAGCCATTACTCATTCGAACAAGGGCAGAAAGATGACATCAAAATCCTTTTAATCTTTTGTCGAAGAATGTGTCATGCGACGTGTCTCATGCGGTAGATAGGTCAGACAATTTTTTCTTTCTCGGCATGTAAGCATGACGCACATATATATATACATATACGAACATGACTACATATATGTATATATATTGTAGGATAATATAAGTGATCACGGCTGAATGCCCAAATTTGTAGGAAATAGAGCGCGACAGGAAGGACGAGGCTAAAGATGACGCAGGAAGATACCAGCCGCGCTCGAGGGACCAGAACAGTGAAGCTGGAACGAGCAGGACGGAGAAGAACAGAGGCGGTAGGGGCGGAAGACGCGAGCAGAGGCAGAGGAGCTGCTTCAATTGTGGACTGCGTGATTACGTTAGTAGCGACTGTCCGACGAAGGCGCAGGGACCCAAATGCTACAAGTGCGGTAAGCGTGGACACGTTGCGTCCAAATGCGTYGAACAACCGAAAACCGTGGGCGCTGTCGATGCGCGAATTGCTCTTTAAAAAATACGTAAAAGAGGTATCGATTAGCGGTCGAAAGATGGATGCGCTTATYGACACCGGGAGCGATATTAGTCTGATGCGCGCGGAGCAGTATGTCCGAGTAGGTGCCCCGAAGCTAGGRAAAAAGACGATTCGTTTCCGCGGCATAGGTACAGACTATAACACCTGTAACGAAACTTTAGGCGAGTTTGATACGGTCGTGAATATAGATGGAAAAGATTATCCGATGCATATCCATGTTGTCGCGGACAGGCTCATGRAGCATGAGTTGCTCTTGGGCACAGATTTTCTAAACTCCGTTCAGGTTAAGATGAATGCGGGGGAAATCACCATTGAGGCTTCGAAATCCATTCCGGAAGATAAGGATATTCGCGAARTATGTYAATTAGATGTAGTTCCAGATGAAGTAAATAGCATAGACAAGACGCACGTACTGAACACTGAGTATCGGGACGCAACTGAGAGTTTARTTGATGAGCGTAAATCGGAGAAGGCGAGTTGCGAGTTAGAGATGTTAACCATGGAGGAGGCACAGCGAGACGAAGCTGATATCGAAAGAATTTTTGATTTTACCGAGAAGCGAGGGATCGACGGAGATGTTGCGAAAGGCGTCATGTCTTCCAGAGAGGTAGATAATGATATGCGGATTGTTGTACCCGTTTCGTTAAAACCCCGAGTTATCCGACAGACACGTGAGAGAGAAGAGCATTGTTCAGTTGCAGGAACAGGGGCGTTATTGGATGAAGAGTGTCAGAATCCGAGTATTAGAGACGAAATTCGGAACAAAAGTAGGCGCGGGTCCAATAGAAAACGGAAAAAAGAAAAGGTGCTGACTTATCGCGAAAACGACGCGACGAAAACCACAAATGCGGCGGAGGTGTTGAGCATTCTAAAGAAGCAGTCAATCATTTTCGGAAATCCACGTCGAATAATCTCGGATCGAGGCGCCGCGTTTACGTCAAATGATTTCCAAAGTTACTGTAAAGAGAAAAATATCGAGCATGTGCTTATCACGACCGGGATGCCAAGATCTAACGGTCAGGTAGAGCGAGTAAACCGTACGCTGATTCCTTTGTTAAGTAAGCTAGCGGATCCGGCACGGGAAGAGTGGTACAAACATCTAGGTCTAGCGCAGCAGTGTCTTAACACGACGCTGCATAGAAGCTTGGGCACATCCCCGTTCAATGTGTTGTTCGGAACCCGAGCGCGACTGCGAGACAACTGCGAGGTACGCGAATTGTTGGAGAAGGAATGGATCTCAGAGTTTCAGGAAGACCGCGACGAGATCAGGGATCGCGCGAAAGATAACATTGCGAAGGTCCAAGAGGAAAACAGGCGCGGATTCAACAAGAAGCGGAARGAAGCATCGATTTATCGCGAAAACGACCTAGTAGCGATCARGCGTACGCAACTAGGACCGRGATTGAAGTTAGCTGGCAAGTASCTAGGTCCCTACGAGATTGTAAAGGTCTTGCGAAACAATCGATATGTAGTTAGGAAAGTGGGTGATCACGAAGGTCCATGGGAAACATCCACTGCTGCCGATTATGTAAAACCATGGGCGAGCGAGATTGATAATTCGTTAGATGACGAAGGACTGCGCGACTAGGAGTTGTAAGATACTAATAGCCGATAGATATCCGGAGCGGATATCAATGCAGGATGGCCGAGCGTAGTATAAACGGAAGAGAACCGTTAGTGACGGTGAAGTGTCTGGCATATGTCTGGGGTACGTGCGGTATCAAGTACAGTTACGGTTTATGGTCGGAGATGCCAATGCGTGCGGGTATGTGTTCAGAAAGTTGCGTCTAAGACAAAGGGCAATTAGAATAAAGAATCTTGTCACTTCCTGTTCAATTAACCTATCATCGAAAACCCATTCATTTAACATTCAACATCACGTAA
>JAHMML010000012.1:2441503-2496636 GCA_020341155.1 Eciton burchellii | reverse complement strand
TTACGTGATGTTGAATGTTAAATGAATGGGTTTTCGATGATAGGTTAATTGAACAGGAAGTGACAAGATTCTTTATTCTAATTGCCCTTTGTCTTAGACGCAACTTTCTGAACRCATACCCGCACGCATTGGCATCTCCGACCATAAACCGTAACTGTACTTGATACCGCACGTACCCCAGACATATGCCAGACACTTCACCGTCACTAACGGTTCTCTTCCGTTTATACGCTCGGCCGTCCTGTATTGATATCCGCCCCGGTTATCTATCGGCTATTAGTATCTTACAACTCCTAGTCGCGCAGTCCTTCGTCATCTAACGAATTATCAATCTCGCTCGCCCATGGTTTTACATAATCGGCAGCAGTGGATGTTTCCCATGGACCTTCGTGATCACCCACTTTCCTAACTACATATCGATTGTTTCGCAAGACCTTTACAATCTCGTAGGGACCTAGSTACTTGCCAGCTAACTTCAATCYCGGTCCTAGTTGCGTACGCYTGATCGCTACTAGGTCGTTTTCGCGATAAATCGATGCTTCYTTCCGCTTCTTGTTGAATCCGCGCCTGTTTTCCTCTTGGACCTTCGCAATGTTATCTTTCGCGCGATCCCTGATCTCGTCGCGGTCTTCCTGAAACTCTGAGATCCATTCCTTCTCCAACAATTCGCGTACCTCGCAGTTGTCTCGCAGTCGCGCTCGGGTTCCGAACAACACATTGAACGGGGATGTGCCCAAGCTTCTATGCAGCGTCGTGTTAAGACACTGCTGCGCTAGACCTAGATGTTTGTACCACTCTTCCCGTGCCGGATCCGCTAGCTTACTTAACAAAGGAATCAGCG
Organism: Eciton burchellii; assembly: GCA_020341155.1. Taxonomy (NCBI): domain Eukaryota; kingdom Metazoa; phylum Arthropoda; class Insecta; order Hymenoptera; family Formicidae; genus Eciton; species Eciton burchellii. Next base: position 2,495,795 of record JAHMML010000012.1, on the reverse strand, counting down.
TACGGTTTACTCGCTCTACCTGACCGTTAGATCTTGGCATCCCGGTCGTGATAAGCACATGCTCGATATTTTTCTCTTTACAGTAACTTTGGAAATCATTTGACGTAAACGCGGCGCCTCGATCCGAGATTATTCGACGTGGATTTCCGAAAATGATTGACTGCTTCTTTAGAATGCTCAACACCTCCGCCGCATTTGTGGTTTTCGTCGCGTCGTTTTCGCGATAAGTCAGCACCTTTTCTTTTTTCCGTTTTCTATTGGACCCGCGCCTACTTTTGTTCCGAATTTCGTCTCTAATACTCGGATTCTGACACTCTTCATCCAATAACGCCCCTGTTCCTGCAACTGAACAATGCTCTTCTCTCTCACGTGTCTGTCGGATAACTCGGGGTTTTAACGAAACGGGTACAACAATCCGCATATCATTATCTACCTCTCTGGAAGACATGACGCCTTTCGCAACATCTCCGTCGATCCCTCGCTTCTCGGTAAAATCAAAAATTCTTTCGATATCAGCTTCGTCTCGCTGTGCCTCCTCCATGGTTAACATCTCTAACTCGCAACTCGCCTTCTCCGATTTACGCTCATCAAYTAAACTCTCAGTTGCGTCCCGATACTCAGTGTTCAGTACGTGCGTCTTGTCTATGCTATTTACTTCATCTGGAACTACATCTAATTRACATAYTTCGCGAATATCCTTATCTTCCGGAATGGATTTCGAAGCCTCAATGGTGATTTCCCCCGCATTCATCTTAACCTGAACGGAGTTTAGAAAATCTGTGCCCAAGAGCAACTCATGCTYCATGAGCCTGTCCGCGACAACATGGATATGCATCGGATAATCTTTTCCATCTATATTCACGACCGTATCAAACTCGCCTAAAGTTTCGTTACAGGTGTTATAGTCTGTACCTATGCCGCGGAAACGAATCGTCTTTTTYCCTAGCTTCGGGGCACCTACTCGGACATACTGCTCCGCGCGCATCAGACTAATATCGCTCCCGGTGTCRATAAGCGCATCCATCTTTCGACCGCTAATCGATACCTCTTTTACGTATTTTTTAAAGAGCAATTCGCGCATCGACAGCGCCCACGGTTTTCGGTTGTTCAACGCATTTGGACGCAACGTGTCCACGCTTACCGCACTTGTAGCATTTGGGTCCCTGCGCCTTCGTCGGACAGTCGCTACTAACGTAATCACGCAGTCCACAATTGAAGCAGCTCCTCTGCCTCTGCTCGCGTCTTCCGCCCCTACTGCCTCTGTTCTTCTCCGTCCTGCTCGTTCCAGCTTCACTGTTCTGGTCCCTCGAGCGCGGCTGGTATCTTCCTGCGTCACCTTTAGCCTCGTCCTTCCTGTCCTAGTGCTCCACGTTCTCGAAACGCGCTCTCAACTCTTCTTTGGTGAACACATCACTGACTCGTATGTTGTTTCTCAGTCCCCAATGAGAAATGATGATGTACCCCAGCAGCTGCTTCTCCGCGATCGGCCCGCGGTTCCCTAGGATGATCTTCTCGTGCATGTAGTCGCTGAAGTCGCTTTCATTCTTCCTCCACTTACGTTCCCTGAATCTCTCGTGTAGCACCATGCTATCGAGTTGCTGGTCGAACATAGCTCCTAGCCCTTTGAGTAGCTCCTCTGTGGACAGCAGCATATACTCATCTGCTGAATGCAGCCAAGCCAGAGCTATTCCTCTCGTAACTGCAGCCCGACCAATATCTTCAGGTGCTTATCGTCCAGGTGCTTTTCAGTTGGTAAGTTTGTTCCAGGATTTTCAGTTTATTGCGCCACATGCGAAAATCACCCATCGCACCATCGAACTCGGGAAGAAGTTCGGCTATGACGTTTAGGCTAACTTTGTTTTGTACCACCCGGTCTCGGCACTTGTGTGTGCTTCCGGTGCGTTGTGGGTGCAGCGTGCGGAATCAATGGCCGAGAGTCGAGCCCTCAGTAGCTCGAGTTCTCGCCTCACCATTTCCAACTCTATCTCAGGTGCATCTCGCGACTGTGGATTGGATCGCATCTCGGTGGTCCCTCTTTCTCGACCGTACTTCGGTCGTTCATGGCTGCTCCCTTCGCTGGCAACCTCCACCCTGATCCCACTCAACTGAGCTTCCGTCTGCAGCTCACTCCACGTCCCGCTGGGAGTCGACCTATTCAGGCGTGCTATCAGCTCGCTCTTGCAGCCCGTGCCAGTTAGACCTAGTTTCCTCAATTCTTCTTTCAACTCCAAGACTGTCAGGTCACTCGCGCATCTAGTGCTCATATTGGCTGCCTCTAAGCTCAATACCTCAGCTTTGGTTTGCTTCTACTCTAGGTCCTCGCTCGTCAGCTTTCGGCCTCCAGTTCTGGAGGCTTCCCTCTTGCAGCTCGCAGCTCACGGCTCGTAACCCTTAGACTGTTCTTTCGAGTCTTACCGGTGGCTCGCAGTTTTCGCAGCTCGTAATTCTTAAACTGCTCTCTTACTCCAGGTTCTTCAATCCAATTGCATCGATTCCGGCTGAGCCCCCAAATTTGTAGGGAATATACAGATGATCCCGGCTGGATCCCCAAATATGTAGGGAATAGAGCGAGATTTATATATTCCTTACGTGATGTTGAATGTTAAATGAATGCGTTTTCGACGACAGGTTGATGGAACAGGAAGTAACAAGATTCTTTATTCTGCTTCACCACTTTTTGGTACGCACCGTTGACTCGCACTTTCTATTCGTCTGTTGTTCATCTGTTGTCTGTTGCTCGTCCGTTGTCTGTTGCTCGTCCGTTGCTCGTCCGTTGCTCGTCCGTTGTCTGTTGTCTGTCCGTCGTGCCCTGTCTCTCGTCCTTTATATACTAAAAGCGGCATCTCACTTCAGGGTCATCGTCCAATCGTCACATATGATTATTCGGTTCGGACCAATCACGTCGTTCTACGCGCCAAAGGTTTTTTTTGTCACAATTGCCCTTTGTCCTAGACCAATTTTCTAAACGCATTCTTGCACGCATTGGCATCTTCGACCATAAACCGTAACTGCACCGTAACTGATACCGTACGTACCCCGAACATATGCCAGAATACATCCCATACACATGCCGTTACTAATGTTCTCTTCCCTTTATACTACAATATATATATATATATATATACTGTTACTGTTACTGTTTCATTGTTGCATCTTTTTCATTGATACGGACAATGAGGTGCTCGATGGACACGTATTCCATTTAGACGTAACCTTCTTTCGGACGTATTCTTTTTCTTTTCTCGATATTCTTCAGCAGACGATTTATGGAGTAAATCAATGTTTAAACTTTGAATTTGTCTTTTTTTCTTCTATAATCTTCTTCCTGCCTTTTACTTCGACTCTTGCTCTTATTTTAAGACAATAGCATCAATTATGCCACTTTCTGATATTTTCGTTTCATGTAATCCTCTCTTTTTTATTAAATGTAAAATCGAATGAGGGGGACAGAGAGAGCGCAAGTTATTCTTCTCCCTTGCTCTTCCTCTCTCTCTCTTTCCCTCTCTTTCACTCTCTTTCTCTAATCTTTATCAATCGTACGAGCAAATGTAGCGATCTTCTTAAATGATCGCGTATGTTTGCCACTAAAGCCAATTAAAACTTTTCCGTTCAAGGCGAAAGGCGGAACGCAGTCTGTTCTGCTGCTTAATGCAATCCATTTCCCTTTTATGGAGTTATAAATTGAACCAATATCGTTGTACGGTGAAGTTTAAAGGGAAAAAGAAGCTTAGCGTTTATTTTATTCGTTATGTTTGAGATACGATTGCGAGGGCTTTGTCGTAGATTTTTCGCCAACTAGATATTAATTAGATACACCAAATCTATGCATGTTGCGTTTCGATGGGAGATGCAATTTAGGTTAATTCACATTGAAATTTGATTTATCGTTTTACATGCGTATCGCATAACGACATTACTGCTATTAAAGTTTTGAATTAAGCAAACTTTGCTCTCTCTCTCTTTCTCTTTTTCTTATAAATAATGCCATTACATTTACATTCTTAGACTGCAAAGTGAATCTTCCAAGACTTGTAAAGGATTTCGAAACGACACAGTAAAAGAAATCCAGTTCCGGACTAAAGGCGAAAATCACTAACGCTGAATAATGCAGCCGCATCACGACGCATTTGCATTAATCCTGACGGGTCATCCTTCAGGACCTCATTCCGAGAGTGCTATATGCATTTGTGCATATAGCATGCGGAGAGACCCGAAAAAAGCGTGCGAATAGTTGAGCAACTCGATCAGTGAATTTTCCTGGCGAAGTGTAGGCGTTCATTACATAAACAGCATCGAGCTGAGCTTGAATAGTTCAAATACCCGTGACGATGGATTAGTCAGCTATTGGAGGAAGGTGAGGCAAGGCAAGCCGAGAATAATCAGTGGGTCATAGGTCGAAGGCTAGCTGGTCAGCGCGCGATGGCTAGGATGAGAGTAGGGAAGGGAGCGTGCGGACATGCCAACGCGAAATTCTCGCTCTCGAGCCTGGATGCTGAGAGGTTGCGCGACCCTCGGGAAGGGGAAGTCCACTCTGCTTCGTGATAATGCCTGAAAGTCTTCGGTATGCCACGTGAACGCTCCGAGTATTGGTTACGTACGTGCCTGACCTACCGCAACCAGCCGGATATGTCACTTCCGGCAGTGCGCCGATTTCATTGCACCCCATCCTCGCCTGAAATTCGACCAACTCCTTCCTCCCCAATCTCTCCCTCTCACCGTCATTTCTCATCCTGACTGTCTCCTAACGGAGACGTCGGTCGATCCTAGCAGTTCGGTCGATGCACGATGCGCCTATCAAGGATATAGGTTATGTGAAACTGGAATTCTGAGAGAAGCTTATGTTAAATGCACTCTTTTTGCGCGCGAATATGCTAGCGAGAGATTAATATTAAACTGTTCCCCGCGCTGTAGAGTTATAGGAGAGCTTATAGAGGAAACTGATATCGTGCGCAGGATGCAATCGAGTGTCGTTGTACATAGTATATAATTTGCAAAGAAATATAATTATTTTAAGTAATGATCGAAAATTAAGACATCGAGGTCTCGACTAAAAGAAGAGACTTTCCTATATATATTTTAATATGAAATACGTTCAGAGGGCGTATTCGCTCATTGAGAGGAACGTTGAACGGAAAGACAGCGATCGAGGAAGGGAATCACTTTCGGGTGAATTTAATTCGTTTTTTCGGAGATAGCGGCTTGCCATTGGATGCACAGGAACTTCCATTAAAGGCCGAGAGGTCGGAATGAAATAAAGTTGCGTTTTCACACGGTACTTCTTTCTCGAGAGGCACCTGTGAGTAGAGCGATTCCATTCACCGTGGCGAATCACGTGAATACGTTATCCGAGCGAGGAGGCTGGTTATTGGATACTTTTATCCGCCGCGATTCTCGCGAGTGCGTCTCTCCACCCGCGCGCACTCCGTTTCCGTTCCTTTTGTTTCCTTTTGCTTTCTCGCCGCGACAATAATGAGCGATGATCGATCGATTTTCTGAGCGGACTTTGCCGCTCCTCTGCCGCGCTCGTAAATTATTTTCGCACGCCGCATTACGCGCGTCACCACCCCGCGGACAATTGCTTCGCGTGCCGCGTCCGCCTAAATCTCAGCCGGTCGTTCTATATCGACGCTTCCCTTGGCGTGTCTCACGTCGATAAGTTTACGCTGTCTCGAAGCGGGATGATTTCGAACTTGGCCGCACGAATCAACGTCCGCCCAACCCTCCATCAGTTTTATTCCACGATCGGTTTTCCCTCAGCGTGAGTCTGCAGGGTGCGTTCTCATTTCAGTAGCCATTAAACGCGTCCAAGATGATTTAGTCTCTATTGAAGCAAGGTGCGCTTAGAACGAGATTTAGAAAGCGAGATTCATTTGTGGAACTTTGCGACTCTGCTACGTCGCTTTCTTGCGTTGATTAATAAGAATGAAGGACTTTTTATTTAAATAACGTATAAACAACTTCTTCCATCGAATTGCTTCTGTAATTATCTTCCTCGCGTTAATCGGTTTGACGCAGAGAAAACATGCAATGAGAACATTCTCTTCATTAAAATTCCTCCACCTTGTGAAATGAGATTTGATAGATTTAAATGCAATTGCCATTACTTAATTTCCTTACGAATTAATGCCGGCTGCACTCGCAATTCCAGAAAACTTGTCGCGTGACTATTTCATAACGAGCGAGTTCCTTGTGTGCCAAGGAGAAACGCCATCTTTGAAGTCGTAGCTTCAAGGTTAAAACGCGAAGGAATTGTTTACCCTCGTCGTCGCTTATTTCGATGTGCGATACGAGTTACAAGCGGGTTTCCATTTAATGGACGGGCAAAATCGTAAGTTAGAACGAAGAATTCCCTCGAAAAGCTCGCGTTTTCTTTCTTCTCAGAAACCCGTCGATCTTTTAGCCGCGCTTTCAAGTCAGCGTTATCAATATCGCTTTGATGAAAGAGAAGCTAAATGATAGCCGAATGAGAACAGTGATAGTTTCGTACGAGTTTGTTGCTTGACGTCAGCGAACGTTCATCTCTCTTTTCTCTTCGCTTTTCTCTTCGCTGTCATCCCACACAATTTTTAATCTTTTGCCTTATGATTCGTTCCCTTTAATCCGCGTTATTGTTTACGAGACGAGTCTCGTACAATGTCCGTTTCGTATCCACAGATCGCAGGATGAACAGACTCCCTTCGCGTTCTCTCTTGCCTCTTTATCGCCGTCTCTCTTTCTCCAGTTTCGCACCCTCCGTCGAGTAGATCGCACTACAAATTTCACTCCAGACATTATCTCACCTTATTATCTCCCATGGCCATTATCAGCTTAATACCTTCGCAGCATCGCTGTCCAGCCATGCTACGCCGCGCCGGCATGTTGACATTCTCGTCGGTCCACGTGCACGCATGAGCTGCAATGCTGCGGCAAATGCGTTCTGGAAAGCCGGTCGGATTCCTCGTCCTTGAATCCGTGAATCATCTCCCGCGCGCTCTGCTCCCTCACGACTTCCAACCGTGGAACTCGCGGCACGCGATATCTCAACGAGCGGGTAAGCGCTTTTTTATTTGCCTGCGCAATCTTACGATCAATTTCTGATAAATTAGGAGGACTCTTCGCCCCCTTCCATCAATTATAATTCTCTATACTTTAAAATGAATAAAATATCGTATAAAATGTAATTCTTTCTATTCTATTAATCGAATTATATATTGGTTATTTATTAAGAATGTTTCGTAGCAAGGCAAGATATTGAACCGCCTTTCATAATAATTAGACGAATCTTGTCAATCAATTACTTTCTATATTTTATCTTAACCCATAATCTATACATAATTTAAGACGCTATCATTATGAAACATAATTGAATTATGGTTAATGATCTTGAATAAGTTTATATTTTGAAAACATAATATAGAAATACAAATGTTCCATTAAGTTAAGCATCTTTAAACAATATTAATAAAACATTTTATACCAAGAATAAAAAATAAAAATATCTTATCTTAAAACTAAATTCTCTTCTCCATTTTCATGAGAGCGACCGGTTGCGGCTCGAGCACGTCGACAACGATATCTCGCACGATACTTCTCGCAGGGAGGGTGGATTTCACGGCTCTCGCTCGCGTAGCTCTGAATAATCGCGTAACGTTCACGCTTCCAGTTCATAACTCGCGAGAACCAAATTAATCGCCAAATCGTAGCCGAAGTGTATCTTTCGGATTAGAAACTTAGAAACTTAATTTCTCGGCCGCGAGACGTATTCGTCTCGAATCGCGTTCGTTCTTGCCTGACTTCCCCGCGAGGGAGGAACTATGTTCGATATTCGTTGCAGGTATTGATGCATTCGCGCGCGCGCGTGTATGCGCGTAATGATGCGCAATAAAACGTAAAAAGATGTGAGTGATATTTGTGAGAACATGCGATTACTTATATTTGGTTGATAACGATTCTTCGATAAGAACAAAAGCGATTTGCAATATTTTCCTTTGCTGAAGTAAAACGGGAACGCAATTCTCGCAGACGTGTCACGACGAATTTTCATGACATCGATTCCCGCGAATGGCAAGTCGGCTAAATTACGCGTAATAAACTGGTAATTACGTTAACGCGATCCGCCGTTTCGCGGCGCTCCGGCAATCCCGCGGGAAATATTCTTCCCGTTTTCCTTTTCTCTCGCAGAGAAACGGTGCATGCGTTTTTCTCGCTCGACGAAAGCGTTTCATGCATTAATCTCGTTCGGATGTTGCTATCGCGCTGCGACCAGAGAAATTCGGGCTTCTTGCGCGGAACAATTCCGGCGCGCGCGCATATAACCTCATTGCATTTCGGCGGATCGCCTGTTCTCAAGGTCAAACGAGCGAAGGGATCGAGCCGTCGATTCTGTCGCGTTCAACTCAACAAGAATATTCCAACGTCCTAGTTACACACGGTGCAGGATTAGAGAGCGTCCCTCCTCTTAATTTTCTCTTCCCATCCACCCCGTTCCCGTTGCGTAAAATCTTCGCGCTTTCACCTCCTGAACTCGGATCTCTCGTCTGGAGGAAGGATCGTTCCCGTTCGCGGATCCGGATGAATGTGCTCGCTCGCTGCGATCACTTCGTTCGCTTAGGCGACAAAGATAAGCCGATGTTTCCAGTTCTCCGTGCCCTAAAGGAATCCTGCTGAGGCAGTTATGGCCCAGTGATTCGACAAGCGTGCCGATAGTCGCGAGAGCATGATCCGCGAGCTGCAGGATGCTCCGAACTATTGTGCTTTGTTTCGATTGAAGCTTCGGTTCACTGATAATGAATGGTAGAGAAAGAGAGAGAGAGAGAGAGAGAGAGAGAGAGAGAGAGAGAGAGAGAGAGAGAGAGAAAGAGAGGGAATAGTAAAAGCTACAATCGGAGTTTGGAGTATTTTGAGTATTTTGAAATTGTTGTTAGATATAGAGGAGAGATGCAATATTGATCGAATCGATTGTTAACGCTAAACGGAGATACGCTCTGTCTGCGACGTCACTGTGGCGTAGATTTTCCTTCTTCTCGCGCGACTATCGGTGCATCTTCAACGAGCGAATTCTCATCAGCGATTCTGTCAGTGATCTCCTAAGCGAAAAATGCGAGAATCAAAGTGACATTGAAGAAGCCTAATGCAATCTCCGTCACGAAAATCTCAGGCGTATTATTCCCGAACTACTCGAGAATCGACTTCTTCGTTTTCTGAGCGAGCGCCGCGAGAGTTCTTTATTTCAATGATGAAGACGGAAGCCTTCAAGTGCGGGTCTTTATTATTCCCAACGCTTGAATCCTTCAGGGGAAGTAATGGCCACTTGACGGACGCGTGGGTGCGCTCGCGACGACAAGAACCGCCAGTTTCCCTTGCAAAGAATACTTTGTTATCCACTATGAGAGGATTTTTGTGTTGCCTCGCGGAGAGACAACGCGGTCATTTGAGCGAATCGGGTCGAGATTTGATTAACGTCGCAAAAACTCGACATCGGGATCTGCGAGAGAACTCGCCTTAATAGGTGCTATCCTCGTTTCTGTATGGAAGCCTCGCCGCTTTATCTTTATTTCTAATGCATCGGGCAAAAACCTCGCGTCCGACATTTGTCGCAATCTTTTTTCGTAATTTGTCGCAAGCTTAAGGCGAAACGTAGAGGATTTTTATGTACGCGAGAACGGTATATTAATTATGTTTTACAGGCGCCGACACATCAGATGCGCGCTTCTTGTACGTCCGCATGGATCTTGGCATCGGACAGCTTTTAAATCTATTAGATATAAGATATCTGTCGTGTTTTCCACATCGAGATCGCGCAATAAAAACTACAAATTACAGTTCGCCGCGCAATTCACTGAATCGTTGCACGATTAATTGCTTGTCCCGTTGCACACTTTGCAATCTCAATTTTTTCTTACAGCTTCCTCCCCTCGTATCCTGTTTCGTTCGTTACTCGCAAGGGAAACACCACGAGATACAAATAACGCCAGTAAATCTTGTCCCTCGCATGTTTTTCATTCGGCTTCTAGGATCTGCGAGATTATTTCGTCCCTGCTGTTTCCTGCGTTCATTTCGTCGCGTTTTCTTCGCGCGGTTGCATATTTAATCTATAATCCACGAGTAAACTTTCCCATAAATCTTTATGCATTTCTCAGGGAAAAAGTTTCATAATTCTTTAATAAAAAGATATTGCTATAAGATATTGCAAAAGGACAATCGTAAGCATTGAAATGTTCTATGAAACATTCAGAAGACAAGCTATGCATTCCCTCATCGGATTGTACGACTGCTTCTTCGTTATCGGTACAACGCGAATAAGCAATGTAATACAGCAATAAGTACAGCAAATGTTTATAATAAATAATACTCGCCTAGCTTTCTACGCAGTTACGTCACGTTTGTTCATTTTATCATAATTTGATATAAGCATAAGGGAACGGTGGCGAGAGAGGAAGAGAGAAGAAAGGCGAAGAATGACCTTTCCTCAATTCGACTCACAACTCACGAGGGGACTCTCGAGAAATTCGAGTCGTCGCCAAGATTAATCTTCGTTGCCTCGCATTCCTTAGATCTTAGGATGTAACGTGACGTAATCCTTTCGTGCGTTCTCGGATTTGTAGGATTCAAGTCCGACTTCTCGTTTTCGCCTTTATTACTCTTTGAGTAATGAGAGGATACGCTCGATGTACCCTTGAGCCGAGTTCAAGGAGACGATTTGTACACGCGTTGCTAATCGGAAAGAATCACTCGAGGACTTATTAATCGCTGATCTTAATTTGGTTTGATTCGGCTGTACCGTTGCCGAATCTTAAAGACGCGCGATCTATGGCGAAATCTCGAAGTATCGTCCGCAATCGTTCAACGCGATTCCCGCATCTCGATGCTATCGATGCCGATATAATCGGCAAAATTTGGGTGGGTTTGAATTATGTGCATGGCTTCGCATAAATTATACGTACGTACAATTCTGCGATATTCAGAATTTACGTCTATGAATTCGCGTAATTCGTTACAATTGCTTTTCCCATTGCGCGACATATCCCAGTGATATCCCAAAACGCTGCAACCGTGCATCTCCTGCTTTGATGCGAGCGAAATACGTAGTCAAGAGGTCACGATTCTAGCCGAGCTCGTAAAACGTGATGGTCCATGGTCTAAATGATATAATATCTCCCGGGCGGATGGTAAAACAATACTAACGCAAACGATAAATACCGCTAACTTTTAACTAGCGTAAATGACTTTGACGGTCAGCTGGAACCACCTGTTGACAATTTCACGCAGAAAATGAACCGGGTATTTTTGCAAGCCACACCGTAATCCAGAGCGCTTTTTTAAGCCGCGCGCTTTCATTCTCGCGCACGTCACGCGCGGTTTAAAAATCTTTCTTAGTTCTCGCGAACTTTATTTCATGAGAATGTCATTCGTTATTGAAGAATTACCTTCATCATTATTCGGAATCAGATTGTCGCGCGAGTCGGCGCATTAATATTGCATCTTATTATCGCGCAAGGCAGTCCGATTATGCACGCGGATCGATATCTCTCTCTCTCTCTCTCTCTCTCTCTCTCTCTCTCTCTCTCTCTCTCTCTCTCTCTCTCTTAATGCACGCATGTGAACGGCGACGGAACGAAGCAGCATGCACTAATACTTCTAGCCGTGAATGACTTTTATCTGACTTTGATGGCTACGTAAAACCACCTGTTGATTATTTTATACGCGCGGCCTATATTTTTGCCTTCGGAGAGCTTCAAGAGCGTTTCCTTTTTTTCTTTTCCTATATCGGGATTGCTAGCTTTGTCCGATTATTAATCGCACGATGCGCTCGGCGCGTAATTGAAAAATTTTTAAATACTAGTTTAAGTAATCAGAATCAAAACAGAATCAAGATGCGAGATATTGGGAAAAATAGATATAGAACAATAGAAAAATAAATAGCATATTAATTTTAATATAAGAAATATTAAGCGTGCAAATTAATTTCTTGCTTTCGATTTCAAGCGTTGACGATTTTATCGACATAAATTGGCTAGCTTTCCGATCGCTAGTCAGCTGTCCGACGAATAGCTTAGAATTATTAAAAATCATGGATATTTTATCGGTCAAAAACTTTCTCGTATTCTCGTAGATGAGTTGGGCTTTACGAAGAAGCAAGAAATTAATTTGTACATATAATAATCTTTGATACGATGAATAGAATACTAGTTTCATGGCGTGTGTAATTTATTCTTCTTTCCCTTCCCAATCTGCTTTTCTTCCCTCTTTTTTCGAAACGCAAAACTGAGCATCATTTCATTTTAGATACGGAAGGAACGCAAAACAGATTTGATCTGCTTCGAACAGATTCGATTTGCTCACGATCGCAAAGTTCTTCGCGATCATCAATGCCGTATCTGCGAAGGATCTTCCCTATGATTCATGCTTATTCAGGCGTCCTCCCACGCGAAACGAATTGCGAATTAGCATTTGGATTCCGCTTGAGGTCGTTTCATTGTAGCCAGCAGCCGCGCGTGGCTTCGCGGAACTTTGCGAGACGCGCTTGATACGCCATGCTCAATGTGGTACTCGATAAATTCACGATGGCTCGGTCTTTTATTCGCGCATGCTCCACGATACGGACGAATTCCGATTCAGCGAAAAATCTGACATAATGGGTCACGGGAGACGATACGAGCGCGGCACTCGCTGTACACTCGAGCGGATCTGGAGCGTCCGATACGCTACGATCGATTTGAGGAAGTCGTGGAAAGGTGAGGGGTGGCGGAAAAAGCAGCAGGGGGCATGAGGGGGCGGACACCCCGTTTTCGATGGAGGCGGCTCTTGGAGGGTTAAAGAGACAGCGGGGATGGGGCGAGAAGGGTTGAAATGAATGCCGCTCGTGACGTAGCCGATATTTTTCTCTCTCTCTCTCCCCCCTCCTTTCCCCAGACGAACGACGGGGAGGGAACGTCCGGGCGTAGATTGTTCCTGAACGAAATCGGCGACCGGCTGTAAAAAATCGCAAATGGCATCGCGGTTTCGATATATGAACGTGACGTAATGACGCGCGAGCGGAAGCCGTAATAACGTGGGTCTGATTCGCGCGTTCTGTGCATCGCGAGGGCGAATCCCACGCTCCGGTGATTTTTGAATTCATTGGCGGATTGGCCGGGGCATAAATGGCAATTTTATGCGAACCGCATGGACATTTTCAACATTGAAACATTGATTTATTATTATTATTATTATTATTATTATTATTATTATTATTGCGCTGCGACGCGGCGCATTTGCGGAGGGCATTAATAATGTATTATCGCGTATCATTCAACAGTCAACATGATGCAGTTTATTATCATATAAAAAGAGAAACGGAGAGAAGAATAACGATGCGGATTATCCGGGGTAGAAATTAGTTTCTTGCTCATGCTTCGCTTCGCAAGCATCGTCGATGATTTCATTCGGAATTATCAAGAGTCATTTCACGGTCGATAGGTCAAGCGTCATCGAAAATGACGATTTTTATCGATTGATATCATTCTTGCGCTTTCGTAAACAAAGTTCGAACTTTAGCGAGAAAGCAAGATTAATTTCTCTACATCTAATACGATATACCGTACATCTGCGATGCGATGAGGGAATGGCTATACATTTCTCAACATGATTTTGTGATCTTATTGATCCTAATTACAGTATTAAAGTCTAATCTCGTCCAAAGGGATCTGGCGAGGATAAATGAGCGAGATGAACAATAAACTTTTCGCGGGGGAAAGGGAGGGAGCGCGCGGCGACCACTTCGCCGGAGTAAAAATTGTCAGGGAACTTTCGAGGGGCCAGATAAGCCCTGAAAAATTGACTTTCGCGCAAAAAATGTTCGACTCGGATGAGATCGGGCGGCGGTGGCAGCGGCGAATTAAGACGTCGAAGGTGAAAATGTCGCTTTTCCCGTCGCGTCTCTTCTCGTTAACGAATTCTTAAATTCTTCGCATCCGCCTGCGAGATTGCCTCTCTCGCGTATTCGATCCGTGGATATTCTTGCACTCAGTTATTAAATGACAAAATTCTAATAAATGAAAACCTATACTTCAAATCATAAATCCTAACTGTCTCAATACCGAAAATGCCTCATAATTACTTTTTTTTTTCTTTTCAAATCATTTTCACATGAAGGAAATCCAGACGGAAATCCAGGAGGAAATCCATCAATTATTGTAAAATTGCAATAAATGATAAAAATAAATCCAATTTATTTTCCAGAATTATTCTATCGAAACGAATAATTAAATAAATCACAATTACTAAAGTCGATAAATGAACTAAACTGATGGTAAGTAGGATCAGCTATAGCTGATCATTTTTCTACAGAGCGTAACGTTTCTTATCCGCGAAACTCGCGGATGTAGATATGCGCTTTGGGTAGTTTATCGCTAAAATAACATGCCGCGTGTCCTCTTGATGTTCTTTTATTCGCAATCGAGACAAATTAGACGAAGGAAGAGCTTTAATTAATTTCTCTTTTTTTTCTCCCTACATTATGCCAATATTGTCATTTAATCGACTGCGCTTGTCGCGGAAGAGCATACCTGATTACTTTAAACACATCAATCCATATGTATAAGATGGATATCATTGTTTGACAAGGGCAAACCTCATTATGCAACGTCAACACCGTCCCGGCATGAATGTAACGTTATTATTCTACGAATGTCAGGATGGCGATTATATGTCAACTGACAACAAATGATGTGTTAATCTAATCTGCAATTATGATAGCATAACATCTGCCTGTTAATTTAATCTTTGGTTCTTAAATCCATTTCCGGACGATTTCTTATTTAAATCTATTTCTCGGCGATTTCATTGTCAGTCAGTTTTTCTGATCGCTCGAATGTAATCGTGCGCAAGGAATTCGTCCGCGGAAATATCGGTTCTCTTCATCATCCTCGTCCTCGATCCTGTTTCACGTAACGGATGAAACACCATTTCCAGAATTTCGCGCAATGCTCTCGTTTAGCTTTCGAACAATTCTTTTCAGATATTTTCAACGAAACCTTTTATTAACGATCCGGAAGACTGAGTTGAATTTCCGGTTTCGAGATTGCTACAATAATTACAGATCCAATATTTGCAACGCAACGCGCTAACATTAATGCCTCAAACTTTTTTCCTTCTTTTTACCGAAGAGATCAAAGCGCGTCCTGTTTCGTCCTCTGTTTTGCGCTTAATATCTATATCTATATGGAAATGCCAGGCGAACAAGGCGAAAGTAAATCTCTCGTGCAAAATAAATCCTGATTAACCGACATTTGCGATTGCGTTCCAAGCAGCCGCACGTTTCGCGGCGCAACAGCGGAACACTAGAAATACCCGCCACGCGCGTATTATCCCGCATTATCCCGAGCTGTTTTTAATAATAACATCTAGAGTGGTTTCCTCCCCCGCCCACAGAGACAGGGAGAATTGGCGAGGGCCGTGAAACGAGGAGATATTACCATAATCGCGATCTTCCGTAAACTTGTTCGCGGCGTAAGTCGAAGCTAGCATTTTCGTTGCCGTCCTCCGTTTTATGCTTTTTCGTATTACACGATGATACTTGGTTTCTTTCTTTGTCGCACGCTGATTCGATTGCGCGCTGAAATTCGCCAGTTCGTCTTAAATTGACAGACTGTAGTAGAATTGTAAGATACTAATAGCCGATAGATATCCGAGGGCGGATATCAATGCAGGATGGCCGAGTGTAGTATAAACGGAAAAGAACCGTTGGTGATGACATGTGTATGGGGTATGTTTTGGCATATGTCCGGGGTATGAGTGGTATCAAGTGCGGTCAGGATTTATGGTCGAAGATGCCAATGCGAGCGGGCATGTGTTTAGAAAGTTGCGTCTAGGACAAAGGGCAATTGCGAGGAAAACCCTTGGCACGCGAGACGATATGATTCGTCCGGACCGAATAATCACATGTGACGATTAGCCGGCAACCCTGAAGTGGGACGCCGCTTTTTAGTATATAAAGGACGAGCAACGAAAGATGAACAGACAGACTACGAGACTACAGACAGACGTATAGACGAATAGACGCTACATAGTCAATCGGCCTATCGATAAGAACTGTATCGGTAAAAGCAGAATAAAGATCTTGTTACTTGTTGTTCCATCAACCTGGCGTCGAAGACCCATTCATTTAATATTCAACATCACGTAAAGGATATATAAATCCCGCTCCATTCCCTACATATCTGGGCAATAGTCCGGGACTTATATCAAATCCTACAAGACTGCCACCTTGAATCTCGGGAAAATAATCCTGAGCGATCGCTTCGATCGATCCGAACGACCGGACGTAAATAATCGGAAGTTTCATTATCCTAACGACGCGCTATTCGTGGAGAACGAAGCTATCGCTTGTGTTTCGAAATTTGACATAGCGTGTGTACAATTCCGCGTGTGTGTACGGTTTTGCTACGATTTAACGGGTTTCTATCAAGCGCTTGCAGCAAATTGTACGCTCTTATAGTAATCATAATGATTATTTGCGATATTATACTTTGAATGTCCCCGTTCCGATTCCACGAGGCAGCGAGGATAACATACTTTGCTCTCGAAAATTGGAAATTGAAACTCCGTTACAGCGGCAGATAATCGAATATTAGCTGCACAAATTAATCCCTTGCTTTTCCGTAAGGTTCGATATTTATTTCGACAAAAGTGCAGAAGAGATTTCAATCGATCGAATGGTTTAAATTTTCGATGATCTTGAGTCATTCATCGCACAATCGACCGTGATAGAAACTCGGCGGTTTGAATCGATCGAAATCATCAATATTTAGAAATCAAAAACAAGAAATTAATTTGTACACCCAACAAAGCAAGTTTTGCTTGAAAAATGCTATTTCTGCCTTCTAATCTTTAAATTTTCGATGACCTGCATATCTCTGTCGATTATATCAATGAACTTTGATTTGTAGCTCTCAAGCGTTTGCTCTGAATGGACAAGAATTTGATCAAACGGCATATTTAGAGAGACATTTTAGTTTGCATTTCACTCTATTTGAGCACTGAATGGTTCTCGTTGGACTCGCACAGTCATCGGAATAAATAATAAACGCAAACTCGTCCCTCTCAAAAACGTTCTTCCCTCTTAAATTCAATCAATTAGCGCTTAAATGTAATACCATCAACGAAATTGATTATGTTTCCCCTTTCCCTTGACATAAGTATAATATATTTGAAAGCAGATTCCATTATCTAAATCAGCCGTACGAGCTGATTGGCTTTACGTTGCGCGATTAATGAATACTCTCAATGAACAAAAATCGGATTTCTGCCGCAGTATCGAATCTCGCTTGCATTGTCGTTAAACTTGAGACGAAGTTACCGACAATGGAATTACGTGAGATTACGATAATACGATAATAAATTTCAATAATTAATAACGATAACAATTCAGCTTACGTTACGGTATATTCAGCGAGATAATCTCCAAATAGTCATTTTTCTACGACACAGAATATACCTGCATTTCGACGACGCCATTTTGAACATTAGTACCGAATACCGCGTATTCGCTATTGCATCGCGGCTTTTTAACGTCGCGTTCAATCGCGCGGCGTGACAAAAGGCCACGACGGGAAGAGGTTATGATATCGTTGATCAATGAATCTCTAACCGATCAATCGGTCGTCGTTATTTTGAGTCGCGAGCACCGCGTTACCGGAAAATAGGAAACCGGGAAGAATATATTTCTCGACCGAGAGAAATAAAACGGGGCTGGCTCTCTCGCGGCCGCTACCGGCGATTCGTTCAGTACACATCGTTCGTTATACATTACAGAAGCGTTTATCCACCGCGGGCTCTCCCGCACGTTCTTTCTCCGTCTACGAGAGCCCTCATTTCCCTTTAGCCGCTCCCCAGTTTCTTACGGCAGACTTTACGGTGCGCAAGATAAACGCTCGCCTGAAACGATGTCAAACAAGTCTGTACGCATGCATGCGTATGCGTGAATAATTTGCCATAATTTTAACCGAAATGTTCGTCATTATTGAAAAAGTTCGATTCACGAAAGTTAGAAAACAGAAATACCATTTCCTAAGCGAAACTCGCTTTATGTTAGCTATACAAATTAATTTCTTGCTTTTGACTCGCAAGCGTCGATGATTTCGATCGACTCGAGCCGCCGAGTTTCCTATCGTGCTTGGCTGCTCGATGAATGGCTCAAGATCATCAAGAAATTTGAGGGGACTCTTCGATCGATTGAAATCTCTTCTTTTGTAAAAAAAATATCGAACTTTACAGAGAAAAGCAAGGAATTAATTTGTGCAGCTAATATTCAGCGCGATTTATGATGTAAGCGCGATGGAATTCCGGATGCAGATATCCACTCATAATTTTATATGTAACATTACATTTACATTACACCGGAATTGGCAAAAAGTTAGTTGTGCATGAAACTATGTACGCGCGTATGTGTACACTCACGCGTACACGGACATTTTCGCCGCCATAATTCCGATAGTCTTCTCGCGAGCGTCTTCTCTGCATTATGCAGCAGGGAGCATAAAATAACAAATGGAACGTCATCTGGAAATTCTCTCCGTCGCGAAGCGCGTAAAGTAGGTTTAAGGCGCGAATCGCATTCGCGTCCTGCAGATTAATGCGCGTAACAGGACGCGCATTTTCCCCGGGGATTAGCGCGCAGCCTCTTCCCTCCTCCCTCCCCCCCGCCTTCCCTGTAAGAGAGATAGATTCGGAAACCTTCGTATGGCAAGACGAGAGGAATGGCGTAAAGAGAAGACCGGAAACACGGATCTACCCTAATCTACAATTAGCTCTCGCAGCGAGCGCGAGCGCGAGTGACTAATCGCTCGAGTCTCGTCTCGATTAATCGGCGCCTTTTGCAGCAATTCGTTACGCCTTACGATCGAGCCTCGAAGAAATTCCGATGTTTTGAAAATACGGCAAAAGCCCATCTCGCGCAAATACAACCGCGCCGGTCTACTCGAAATCATCCACCGTGCATCACGGCGAAATTCTTGCTCGGTCGCTCGTCCTTCCGCTTAAAATATCCGAACTGATGGAACTCCAGCATCGGCAACTCTCTCGTTATAACTATCGGAGACCCTCGACACGCCCGAGCGAACCCTCATCCGAAAATAATCGTTATTGCGGTCCACGCGAGAAGAAGAGAGAGAGAGAGAGAGAGAGAGAGAGAGAGAGAGAGAGAGAGAGAACGCGCAACGCTGAAATGTCGAACTTCTCTCGAATGATATCTCTCGTTTACGATAGTCTCTTGTACGCGGGTAATGACGTCGTGTGCATCTCGTAAATTTTCCGATTAACTAACTAATTTTGCATCCCTCCTTCACTCGCTCCTCATTAATATCGCGGCCATAATTTTGAACGCGCGCGCCTTTTAAACGGGGAGACAAGTTGCGCGTCGAGCAAGCTTAAATTGAAAAGCGATTGAATCAAAATAGCTTTGACCGCAATTGTCGCATAAATGAAGGAATATTACATTCTTGCGACAAGTCACGATCCATTGCGTAGCTCCGGTTTTCTCGAAACCTTTTTGGAGATTTGTTGGGATAATTTCGAGATTATTGAGAATAAGCTGAAGATTTCTGTAATAAAAATAGACCGTAGGCCACTGCTGCGCGACGAGAGGCAAGTTTTCTACGTCGTCAGTGTAATTTTACGTTACAAAAGCGTGTTCTTGGTCGACGATATTTCTGGATATTTTATTTCTTGAGACATTGCTTGAGTGGAAGTAATGGAACAACCGATGCGCGCGATAAAGAAAAAAGAAAAATATTGGTTCAATCGGGCGATATAAAGAGCACATCGCCGAGAAATAAATGCGGTCGAAAATAATGCGGCCGAATACACCAGCGATTGCTCGTATATTCAATTAATACGATGCAAACGAAAATTATTTCCCGAATGTGCGCGTCGCTATTCATCCGCGCGCGTAACCACGAGATAGCGATTGATATCTTTTTCTCCCTCTCTCTCCCTCTCTCTCTCTCTCTCTCTCTCTCTCTTCCTCTCTCTCTCTCTCCCCCAATTTGCCTTGTAATATTCCAACGCGTGACTCGTGCGCGAAGCGCGAGAGATTGAAAATGTTTTCTTTTTTGCAGCGTGTTGCCGGATTATCAGCTATTTAGGTTTCCTACGCCATTTGCATAGGAAATATTCATACGCGAAATAAAGTTACTAAATCTCCGTGTTCCATAAGTCAGTTACTTTATCATTACTTTCGTGTGCACGCACGTGCGCAAATTTATTAATTAAGTAGAGTATACAAAGCGAGCAGAGAAGGGCAGAAGGACGAAACATGCGCCCCGTCTTTCAACTTTTATCAGTATCCTCCGCGTCTTCTCTCTTGCATAAACTCGTCGTTTCGTAATCGCATCTATGTTCCCCTTTCTCTCCAGCGAGATCCATACCTTCTCCTCCCCCGCCCCCCCCCCCGCTGCATAAAAGGGACTGCTTCTCTCCCTTTCTCGCATTTCGCGTCGACAGTGTCACGCGAAACCGTGCACTTCTCTTCCGATATAATCTCTATATGCTTGCGTAGTGCTGCTTGCCCCGTTGTTACCATAACTGCTATGAACATCTAATTCATGCGACCCGGCCGATAGGTAAACCCCAGCTCGACAGCCATTTCTATTGTCAGTCTGCACTGCTACATGTTACTTAATACCTGCAATCGCAGATCGCAACCGATTCCTCCCTCGTTGCTCCTCGAGTGGACACGAAAGGGCGCGGATACACATTGCACGATGACATCATCAACGCAAAGAACACAAAAGGAGTTGCAAGAAGGTGATCGATGCAAGTACTTCAATGTACTTCGCGTGGAAGACACGTACAACGTCGACTTGTCTCTAGATTTCGCCCATGCTTATGATAATCTTTTATTACGAACTTTAGATTTTTCTTCAAGTTAGGGAAGTATGAGGAAGATGTTGTTTTTGAGGGAACTTTCAGCACTTCATGAAGGCAACTTCTTTTCGTACAATAAAAGGAAGTTGCGAGTGACGTTGGGAATATAAAGCAATAAAGCTTTAAAGCGTGTTTTCTAATGAATTCTGATAAATAGATCCTGAAATTAGGGATTAAGTTGGACTTGAGAGAAGATCAGACGATCTTGTGGTTTATTAATTTAGACGTTGAAAATCGCGCTGCAGGCCGCTTCAAATTTGCTATAAAGATCGGCAACCGTTTTCGATCAACGCGGCTCTTCAGTATTTTCAAAGTTCAACGCACTCAGCCAATCGCGAATAAAAATTCCCTATAATATCAATCCCAAATCCGCAATGCTGGAGATTAATTTGCTGCCGCGCGTATTCTTCGTAGGGGAGTTTGGGAAAACTAATTAATGCAGAAAATTATTCGCCACCGACACAAATCGAACCGAACGACGGTCTGCAGCTGTCGCACCGCGTTTTATTGCGCGATTCGGAAACCTACTAGATTAATTCCAACCCCGCATAGAATTTACGACGACGACGCGGAATTGTTATTCATCATCGCTGGCGGACGCAATCGATATCGCTGAGTTTTTTTTCCCCCGGAGAGTCAATACTCCGGATGCTTTAATCCGTACGAAATTATCTCGCGAAGACTCCCCGCGAAGTCCAGCGATACTTAAGATCATCATCATGCACTCTTCGGCATAATTTGCAGGCGAGATTTGAAGATGGCGAGCCGTGACGAGATCAAAATGAGACAGAAACATGCGATCGACATTACTGGGGAAAATCGGAAGACGAACTGGTAACAGAAATCGCAAGGCAAAAAAGAAGAGAGGGGAGTGAGGGGAAATGAGAGAAAGGAGTAGCGGAAAACCAGAAGCTGACGAAGGTCATCGATGAAGATGCGATTCGAGGGCAAGATATAATGAAGTAAATCTTCTCCTGTACTAATGAGACGCGAGGATAAAAGAAAGAAGTTGCGGGCAAAAAGAGGGCAGTTGCTTGCCGGGATAAAAGAATGACGGCTTCAAAGGATCCCGGCAATACTCGACGAATCACGTATTGTTATTTTCGGTGAATTCGCTAGGAAAGCCAGGCGAGCCGTTATCCGTCTTTTTATACGCCGCTTTGGAATAAAAGAGCCACGTAATCAACGAATAAAAGACGCGTCGATAAACACATTACGGAGCAATTTAATTCTCCTCTCGTATTTATTCTATAGGTATCACGCACACTCTAGGAATAAGTCTCCGAGCGCTGACAAAGCACAAGAGAATGTAGAGTAGATATATTTTATTTAAGACGAGTTTCTTCCACGAAAAGAGGACGAAACTTTCGATTCGAAACTTTCACTGCGCGCTTCGAGGATTGCTCAGGACGAAAATTTGGACATCGTTCCTTCCGGCATGTGTACGTGCACACGTGTGTGTCTCATGTCTCTTTTACTCCGAATGAGGAGAACGCAGGCCGCCGTTGTTCAAAGGCCAATGACAAATTCATACGGGCAGAAATGTGCTGCTTCTCATAGAAACGCGCTGTTATGCAAGGCATAATTACGCTTCGACGTTGCGGTCGAACGTTTGGATGCGACAAATGTCGCGGCTCAGCCAGTGGGAAAATAAACGATGCACACAGGACGTTGAGGAGAGCGTCTTTCAGCGACGAGGTCGGCGACAGGTCGGAGACCATTGCGGCGACGAAAGAAGCCGCGCAAAAACGAAGCACAGACTAATGATAAAAAGTACTCGGTTGGAGGATGCTACCGGTCGACTTTAAAAGTCGACGGATGCAAGATCGTCCGGTCGGTCATCGGAAACCTACGCGGAAGCCCCGTTGCTCTCGCGAGCCTTTGTCTTGGATCTTCGTTTTCTTCTTTTCTTCGTCTCACTGTTACCCTCGCTCTGACATCTCTGCGAGATCTCTTCGTGATTCGCGACGCGCTGCGATCGAACGCCGATACTCATTCTCCATCGGTCCATTTTCGGTACAAAGAACGCCTGCGACAATCTCGCGGTGCCGCGGGATTAACTTTGTGCGGGATTTGTGGAATCGATCATCATTTTCGCGCGACTGATTACACAAAGAAATAGACACATAATGATACCACACACTCGCGGATTAATGAAAAAGTACGCAACAACGACAGCCTCATTGATGCCTTTATATTGATACTTTTGTTAAATACTTTATCATTACGCTTACACAAATACTTCCACGTAATCCGCAGAGTTTAGTTCTTTAGTGAAAGAATCTTGCATCGTTCGATTGATTTCTTTCGTTCGTGATTAAAGCGATGCATTAGAGGAATGGACGCATCGAATGATACGTTCCTGTCTCGCCTGTGAGTTTACGTAACAAAGTACTAATTACATTTGATTTAGTTTGCTATGGAATCTAAGCACGTGACAGGATTGTCCAACAAACAGCGTGCAATCTGTATCCAACACATCGGAGACCGATAACGAACCGTCGTTGTTTTATGTTCTAATAATGTGTTTTCCGGCGTTTGATTGAACCATCGGTTTTAATTACGTAATTATGCTCCCTCACGTTGCATATTGTTTCCCGTAATTATACGCGCGACTCTATTTGCTTGTAGATTCTTGTCGGACAACATCGTACGCGAATATCCTATTTCTCGTATATTCATCCTACATCGCGCGTTGCACCATATGTAACGTTGTAAACGGGTGTTCCTACATATCGTGCACGTTTATTTGTCGATCGATGTAATTTTAATCGGTTAGCCGACGTACTTCGCACTCCTCTGCGATTTTCTGCTTCTTTAACGCGTTTCATATTTGCCGTTCCTGTCGCGCGATATTTTTCTCCACGAATTCGTAAGCTCATTGGTATCCACTTTGCTGAGCGATTCGCTGTTCTGCGCGACACGAAGAGCGGCAAGAAATAAATCCACGTTAATGGAGCCGGAGATGGATTATCAGAAACTCGAGAAGTGTCCCGAGATTGTCCATGGAACGCGAGGGGAGAGTAGAAACACGCGGACGGCTGCAAAGGCATCTCCGAAGAATTCAGCAATTCGAGACAATACGTTACGCGGAAAAATTCACACGCGCGAATTCTTATTGCTTTTCGGAATTTTACGCGAGATCCGTTCGATCGAATGACATCGGCTCAACAAAAAAAAGAAAAAAAATGTATTATTAATTATAGTATAAAACCAAAGATCGTGTTCAGACTTTCGGTACCGCCTTCATAATCGTGCCATCACTCTTTCGGTCGGAAATACTGTACAGGGTCAAACTATGATGTCCACCATACTTTACGGGCCCATGAGCTTTTAATGGAACATCAATGACTATACTTTATTTTATAACCTTCTAAAGATTAGAAATATAGGATAAGCCGGATACAAAACATGTGTTTGATCCAATGGCCATATGTTTCAAATAGCTAAAGTACTATGTTGTTAAAGCAGGGATAAACAATACACAGGATATTGAGACATCGCGGCCTCTCTTGTTTACGACAAGGGGCAGCAAGGGTCAACATTACACTATAAAAGAGAAAAATCTTTGTCAAAGCAGATCTGTCCTAGTTCTCAATCAGAAGCGAGCCAGCGAGATCAACTAGTCTCGCGAGGGATTCTGTATCTTGATGAAGAAAGTATTCCTTTTTTCTTTTTGTTTTTTCAATCTGAGCCATCGTATGGCTCGAAGAGCCATCATATTTAACAATTCCATCCTGATAAAAACATCCTACATTGTCAAATATCATCCTGTCTGCTGAATTAAATTATCTCCCATCAGATTTTCTCAAACTTATCTCTCACTTAGATAATTATAATTAACCGATGCTTTTCTCCCTCGATCGGATCAGACGTGTCCGCATTCCGGAGGAAATCTTATCTCACTTGACACAATTAGCAAAATGAACATGAATCCGGTTCTTCATAGACTCGCTCATCTGCCCCGCCAATGATCAGTCGCGATTTATCACTAGATCGACAACAATCAAAATCCGCAATACGATAGTAAATAACTCCGTCTTGTAAGCCCGTCGTCCGATCTGGGCTTTAAGCGCAGAAAAATAACGTCGGGATTCTTTCATGTAACAAATATCGCCCGGCAGACAAGACGCGATTCGTCACTCTTCCCTCCCCCCCTTCCCCGCCGTCTCTCTCCGCCCTCTCTCCTCCCTTCCCCTTGAAGCACCAAGGAAATATGGGTCATCGAGCGATGTGGCGTCCGACGAGATTTCGAAAAGCATTACGAGTTCGCGCGCGAGCGGATCTCAAGCTGCTGAGACCGCGTCGCCTTGGGCGCCGAACGGACGAGAAGAAGGATTGCGAGTTACATTCCGCAGGGAACGGGGGATGGAGGGAGGATGACGGTGTTCTGGAAGCGTTTTGGGAGTTGTCAGCGCTTAAAAATCACCAAGGGATCGATAGGGTACTCTAATTTAAAATGCTCTTCAAGATCGCTGAGAAACAAGCAAGAAATTAATTTGTACACCTACAACAACAACTCTCCAGCTTGATCTCGCCGTATTTAATTGCGGAATCGAAATCGACAAGAGAAAAAATTACGAGTTACATTCGGTAGGCAATAGGGAAGGAGGAGGGATTTGCCGAGATTTCCGCAAAACTGATTCCTTCCACGCCTTTCTGTTGAGAAATCGCATGCCCTTCGAGTAAGAAGCGTCGAGGCTACGTTTACGGACATCAAGCGCAGCAAAAGGTCGGTTCCCTGCGTTTGTAAGAACGACGCTTTTGCAGGGAAGACAGGGAAGGTTTCCTACGATCAACCGATGTCTTGCTGTCGATACTGAAATCATTTGCGGTGGACAGCATCGTCATTCTGCGCGAAGCTATTGGAAAAAACATGCACGTTTATCTTGCGTAAGCCTCGGGGAAAATGAAGCGTCCCGATTTTACAATTAGATGTGGGGAAACTTAAATCGGCATCACGGCGAGCGCTCGAGAAGAGGAGATGGTTTAAGCGACAACGAGAGGATGATGACCGGAAGGTGGAAGGCGCGGAAAAATACGCACAGAAACATCAGCAGAGAGAAATCACGGGAGTCTCCCCTTCCTCCCGCTCGACGGAAATAGATTCCTAACGTTGCGGAGCCGACAGAATCGGCTTGTGTCTTCTCTCAGTTATCCTGTAACTTTCAATCGGCGGAGGCGTGGCGCGAACGTACGCTCCTTTGCACGGAATTAGTCGACTCCGACATCGCTTTGGCAAATGGCATTTGCAAATTACGGTAACGTAACGTAACGTACGTACGTTGGTGTGGCATGTTATCGTAACGGGGCCGTTACGTATGCCGCGAATATAAGCGTGTACAGGCGAGCTGGTTGTAGCCGGCTTAAGCGGCGCTAATTAATGATGCGGCAAGCACGATTCCATTAGCAATTGGTAATCCTTTTATTGATCCTTTTGTTGATTATTTTCTAACAATATCGCTGGAAATTCCGTTGTTTATCGCATTCGTCGTAATTAGATGTTCCTGAAGACTTCTGCGGCGCCGCGTCCTGCTCACAAACGGGGATTGTAAGGTGTACAAATTAATTTCTTGCTTCCCTTTATAACATTTTGAATACCTTTGCCGAAAAGAGAGAACCGTTTATCGCTTGATACAGTTTGATACAGCAGTTTCTTTTCTGTTTGAATTTTGATCCAGTAGATACTGCGGTTTTTCAAATTTTTCGACAGTCTCCAAATTTTTAAGGCTAGCTGGGACAGTACTCTCTATCTTTAGGGTAGGTTAAAGTCTTCTTCGCGAAATCTCTCATACCAATTTTTACAAGTCATCACTGCACCTTCACCAAGACAAATCATTCCAATGGCTTCAGTGTTATTCTTTCTTAATTGAAACGCGAAGAAAATTCAATGCCGCATACGCTCCTTATCAGAGATCACCATATATACATATATTTTTAGAGGTTATATTATTCCCCTGGTTCATACGGTGTTTCGAAAGCATTGAAAGTGGTCAGCGCTTAAAAAAATCATCAAGGGATCGATAGGTATCCTAATTTAAAATGTTCTTCAACATCGCTGAGGAAAACAAGAAATTAATTTGCATAAACAATCCCTCAACAACAATCCCTCAAACTTGATGTCGGCGCATTGTAATTTAACACGATAATGCGGAATCGAAATCAACAATGAGTCAAGCGCGAATCTTCTGGCATTGTGATCGTCAAGAATAATCCGCCGTATTGAAAACGAAGAGCGGATATTATACCTAAACTATATTTGCATTGTTCCGTGCAGCGATGTTATCCCCGGATATGGGATCTGCCAATGGAAGTCAATAGAAGTGTAAATGCGATTGTCGCATTTGAAGTCGAGCTCTGCGAGGCGTGTTTGACCCAATTTTATAACGTGCGGACATAAATCGAGAGATCGTTCGTCCGTTTGAGATATCAAGGAGGGAGTGCGATTGTTACGAAATCCCTGCATTAAAGTTGCAGAGTCTCGTGCGCGTATGCACGAATATATGCGCATACACGCAGAAAAGAGTTGTCGGAGAGCTCTCGTTTCATCTGGAATTCGTTCCCGTTTTATTACGCGACATCAGCGAGTTCCGACCTTTCGAATTAATTAACTCGCGAATGGGACTGCCTCGATCGAGAGGATATTTATGTCAGACTCTCGAATCGCTTTTCAACCTATGTTTGCTCGCGTTGTATTAGCAAGACTAATAAGCATTCTATTTTAATGAGCCTTACACCTCTGAGTCCGGCAAGCGCTTAATCGCGCTTGCATTGTCATTAATTAATCATATTGAAGTTGCACTATCATTTTTGCATTCATGCCAAGCAAACTGGATTTAGATGCTTTTAAATTTTGAATTCCGTTATTTCTTCTCAATATCTCTATTTCTGGAAGAAGAAATTTTTTCCGCGCGCGTGCGCTCGTATACGATACGAGAGAAGTTTCTGCGTGCTGAAAAAGTTGAAAATACCTTCACGCAGCTTTGCGTCTTAATTGATATGCGTACAGTACGATTTAAATATTTTAACGAGCTCAGCTCTGCGCAGATCTTGTTTCTCTTCGCTACTTTTTTATTTAGTTGAAATGTCAGCGTTCATTTAAACCGACTCTTTAAGGACGCACTCGTGTCATCTACTTTCTAATTACTTGCGACGTGAAGGTCTATATTTATTGTAGAACTGTTGATAGAGCCGAGATGAAAAAGTGTATGCACATTAATAGAAATGTTACTGAGGATAAATTTGTGTTTTATTTATTGGATCTCTTACGCAGACAGCATAGTTGAATATAAATGCATTAAATGGAATCATAGCAATTGGAAATATTCGCGTGCACGCGATAAAGTTTATTTCGTTTTTATTATTCACCGATAATTATTTTTCCAAAATCGTTCTTTCGCATTTATTCTTTTATTTTTGCATTATTATGTTCTTTTACGATGCTACTATTTGCTCCATTGCATTTATTCTGGATATTTTCCGACACGTAGTAACTATATTAGCACGGTATGACGTATGTTGGTGATACATCGAGATGATTTAATTATTATCATAAAAAATCTATTTATTCCATTATTCTGCATATTCAACCAAGTGATATTTGTAGATTCATCCTTGCTATCGAGACTTTACGTGAGTGATCGACAAAGTTTTCATCTCAAAGTGTTTCCGCATCTATTAGTCGCGAATACTCGAATATATATCGAGAGGTTCCTCAAGAATTATGCGACCTCGAATCGAGTTCTGTTGCACATAGATTCTCTGAGCGGCGTTGCACGGCGTCCATTAATAAGAATGCGACTTCCTTTCGCTTCATGTCGAATATCAATCACGCTCGAAAAGAGTAAAAAGTTGAGAATTTAAATTTTGGTATCTCGAAATATTTCACCGCTTTATTCATCTTGACATCGCGCTCGCTTGTTCTTGTCTACTCTTTGAAAAATGGACACTGATGCTCTCGTGTTACATTAATTGCGAATGTACATAACCCTATCCGGTTAATAATTTCAATAATTTTGTATAAATAATACAAATTCTTTCAGCGGTTTCAGCGGCACTCTTCTTTAGCGAAAAGAATGCAATGCCGAATACGCTCCTTATCGAAGATCACCATATATCTATTTTTTGAGATTACGTTACACGCTCCACTAGTTTATGCTGTGCTTTGCAAACTTTCGACGCCTAAAAATCATAAAGGAATCGGTAGATATTGTAATTTGAAATCTCCTGATCTCTCTTCTTTTATAATCAAAAAGCATATGTGTTACATTAAACAAGAAATTCGTAAGATTATTCTGGTAACTTTCTGCGATGTACCAGTCAACAAATCATTTGATTTGAACCCACATTGCGAGCAAAAAACTTTGAAATCGAAAATAGTTGGTGCATTGTTCCAAGTACTCGAGAATATCGAAGACTATTTTATAAGCAATTAGCATTCCTCAACGAAACTGCGTACAAAGCTCGCATTTCGTTCGTCATCCAAGAACAATCGACATATTCGAGAGGCAAGAAAAGGAAAGAGGGAAAGGGAAAGAAGAATAGCTATCACATGCGAATAAACAAACCTTAGCATAGCTTTTTATCGGCACATGTACGTATCTGTGTTTGGCAGTTTGCGGTGTGCGTAATGTCCGAGAGATCTGAATTTCAAATCTCGAGATTTTGATCTAAATTTCAATGTATAAAACTGAATAAAAACCACTATCGCGATTCTTAAAATTCAAGATTCTAGATAAAGCCGGGTTTGGATAAAACTTTGCTTTGTCGCGCAGCATCACCGAAAATATAATTTATACACGAATGATTCCTTGCTTCCATGCACTTGCGATACACAAAACTTACTGCCGCATTGATATTTCATACAAATAAAAATAAATATCTGCAAATTTAATTAAAGTTAAGACACCGAGGTCTGCGACGGCACTTTGTATTGAAAAAAATTCCAATTAGTAGCGAGACAGTCGGCTTTGTGCGAGTGTGAAATAAACTCTTGCCTTAATTTAATTGACTTTCGCGACTTCAAGGCTGCATAGCGATGTATCAAGATTCGCTCGATGGCGAGGCTGCTGGATGCTCTCCGAGATAGCCGACAGAAGAATAAAATCAATTAACAGTTTTATAGAAATGACGATCTATTACCGCCAAGAAGTGAGATATTTTTCGAAAATTGCTGTTTCCATCGGACTTCCCTCGTAATCCCTTCCTTCCTTGTGTACACGAGGAAATCGGACGCCGATTGTGCGCGCTTGCTCGCCCGCCTGGCAAGGGATTATGCACCCCGTTGTACGACGTGGATGCTACTTTAAACGGAAGCTCTCGGGATAAATCTCTCGGCAATGCAAATCAGATGGAGAAAGAGGGAAAGAGAGACAGAGAGAGACAATCAATGTCGCATCCGAGTCGATCGGTATTAAGAAATCGGCTTTAAGCTCAATCCAGTGATTGAATCGCAAATCCTCCTACACGTGAACACGCTCTTATTAATTGTTCTTATATCTTGATGCGTCGCACTTGTGCAAGCAATGATCTCTCGGAAGAGATCGATGTTTTAGGCTGAGAAAGGGAAACAGCAGCGAACGAAAGCAAATTTCCTATCACGAGCTCACGAGCATTATCTCGATACACGATCGTCCGCTTGAAGTAACAAAAGTAGGAAAAGAGTTTTGCAACGTTGAAGAATGTCGAACGCGTGACGTTCGATTACCCGCGATGGCTCCGCGAGGATTATATCTCCGGCGAGCGCTTAAATATTATCAATCTGTCGACTTCGTTTCCGCGTCACCTGGTACATCTTCCACGGGATGATTGATTGCTTTTCTCGTGCTGAATGCACTTTGCGCCCGGGGGAACCTCTTCGACATGTACCGGCGCGCCGCGAGGCGCCGCATTAGTTGGAATTCAAAACGTAAGTCGAAGAAAATGAAGGATCGATCGATCGATAGGGAGAGAGAGAGAGAGAGAGAGAGAGAGAGAGAGAGAGAGAGAGAGAGAGAGAGAGAGAGAGAGAGAGAGAGAGAGAGAGAGGAAGATCCCGGAGGGCGCGAACCTCGGGAAATTTCTTGTATACGTATCCGCAATCCGGAATACAGACGGTGGACTGACGGTATTCCTCCCTCCGCACCATACTCTCCTTGCATCCAACCATCGCGCACCTACGTATACATACGTGCGCGCGCGCGCGCGCCCTCGAGAGGACGCGGGAGCGTCTCGCGAGGCGAGCCGAGATTGCACTGCAAAAACATGCGTGGGGTGCATCACGAGGATGATTCAGCTGGCGATGCCGTCATACGTTGTCGCGATTGAAATTCCATTGCTGCGATAATAATGAGAGGTTATCCGCGACATTTGCGATTCAGATACATGAATTTCACCTCCGCTGAGACGTCGACTCTCAGTCGCGCAAGACAGGGGGTGAGATGCCGGACGAAAGTTTCGCGGATCTGTGCCAGAATCATAGCGATCGATTATACCGCATTATCCGTCGCGGTGAACGTCGCTCCGCATTGTCCGGACCTAATCGCGAGTAGAGGATGTAAAGCGAACGCAGTTGCGTAAATGGCGTGTCCCATCACGCAACGATTGCGGAACGATAAAGATGATATCGAATCGAGTATATCTCATCACGAGAATCAAAGTTACATGCTTTAACTGAAGCTTCAACTGAACCAATAATCACAAATATAAGACAGATAGTCCGAGTTCTACTCTCTTCAATCTCATAATGGACAACATAATAAGCAGCATGAAAGAGGTGAAGGTTGGATATATCATGGAAAATAACAGCACACAAATATTATGCTGCTGTGCAGATGATGCAACGCGTGAGCATGATCTCCAGAGACTCTTACACAGATTCGTAAATACAGCAGCCAGATTTAATTTGTGCTCGTATCAACAGAGAAAACATAATCGATGGTTAAAAAACTAACAAGATGCAAGCTAATAGTGCAAGATAATACGCCAATCAAACGTTATGAAATCCAATTATCTCCAATTACACGGTAATATCCAGCGACAGAAAACTAATGGAAGAAATACGAATACGGGCGTACAAGGCAAATGGAACATCAAGATACTTGACATCATATGGAGGAATCAAGACAGAACTATAGATAGCAAAATGAGAATCTATAAAAGCTGGATTAGGCCGATACTAACATACTGACAAAAACAAAAGGAATATTAAGAAAAACGGAACTGAGAACCTTGAAAACAATAAAAAGAACTGGAGAGATAGAACAATGAGCAAATAAAGCATGACTGCAGTATTCAAGATATAGTTAGATGGATCAAAGTGGAATGGTGATGCTGGAAAGAATGGGACCAGAAAGACTCGCAAGAAGCACAGAGAAGCAGTTAAGAAACACGATTTATCTCGTATTAAGAAGAAGAAGAAAGAGGAAAAGAAGAAGAGAACGCGTAAGGAAAGCAGAAATAAGAACATTGAGAGCAATAAGAGGAATCAACTGGAGAGATAGAACAAGCAATGAGTAAATAAAGCATGACTGTAGTATTCAGGACATAGTCAGATGGATCAGAGTGAGATGGCGATGCTGGAGAGATCATGTGGAAAGAATGGGACCAGAAAGATTAGCAAAGTAGGCTAAAACACAAAATACAAAAGCAGAGCTCTCGGCATTCTGGAAGACCACCAAAGAGGTGGCATGAAAGCTGGATGTCCATTCTGTGGCTCGCAAGAGGAGGCACAGAGGAGCAGTTAAGAAACAGGATTTATCTCACATTAAGAAGAAGAAGAAAAAGAAGAAGAAGAAGGATCAAGTGTCAGACAATTCAAAGCGGCTCGATCTTTCGATTGTCCAGGACTGTTATGCGCGGAGGCACAAAGCGTGACCCAGGCTTCTCTCCATTACTCTTATTTTAGCGTGTCTTGTTATTCGTGCCCATACATAGATAGAGACTGGATGAAGGGTGGAAGGCCTGGCAGGGTGACGCGTGTGCAAATTCTCTCCAATTGAAAATCTGTTTCGCGCCGGCGCTACCCGCTTTGTATCGTTGATTCTGGCGCGTACTCAGCGGTCGTGAACGGAGCGGTTATTTAATTCCCCGTGGGAGGGATGAAGAAACGCTCCGGGGGAAGCGTTCGGTTGCGATGAAACCTGTTGAAGATAAGCGGCCGCATCGCGGAGGAGCGTATCAAACGGAGGTAATTGAATGTTGCTTTGAGCCGTAATTAATTGCTGCAACACGCCGGCGATAAATGGCGATCGCGTCCGCGCTTGCTCTCTCGCTCTCTCTCTCTTCCCTCTCATCCTCTCGGTAGTCGGTAATGAAGGCCAGGCGATGGCACGCGAATAACGCACATTGTGTTATTTATGCATGTCGCGCTCGCGCTCAACTACCAGTGTCTCGGCCGGTGAAAGGTTGAATAAATTGCGCGGATACGGAATACGAATTGCGGGAATACGCGAACTATCGCGCTGTCGAGCAAATCAGCGAAGCTAAACGAGTGCACATGTCGCATTTTTTTTTCGATCGAGACATTCAATCGTCGCAGTGATGCGCATTCCGCTTTGGCAATCGAAAGATCCTACTCCTTCGCGCAGCATGTTATTTATGTTGATGTATTATGTACATGAATATTAATTTTTTTTTGTAAAGTTTCGGATTCTTTTATCAATAAAAATCTATTTCGCTTCAATTTATCACTCAATCTAGCGGCAGGKTTATCTTTTTWCGGTTTATCTTTTTGAAGATGTGAATTCCTCTTCTCTTTGAATTTCAACCGCAGTAGACGCTGCGGTTCCTCGTCTTCAGTTTTCTTTAGATCGTTCCTTTGTCTTTAAGATTAAAATCTCCTTCGCGGAATCTTTTATACCAACTTTACTAGGTTATGTAAATTGCTGCAGTTTCATCGAGAGTGTAACGTATCATTTTAGCGGCGTTCTTCTTTAGCTGCAAGGCAGCAAAGAATGCAGTCTTTCTTTTCCAAGGCCATATTTGTTTTTGGAGGTTATGTTAATTATTTTACTAATTCATACAGTGTCTTGAAAGCACTAGATGTCAGCACTTAAGAATCGCAAAGAGATCGGCAGATATTTTAACTTAAAACGGTTTTCAAGTGAAAAGAAGTAAGAAATTAATTTGTATTAATTTATAATTTATGATAATTTCCACTGTTCGATGTTGTGGAATGAAATACCGGCAAAATACGTAACGGGAACTTAGACGAAATTTCTGTCGGTAACCCGACAATCTCAGCACGACGGTTATACAATTTTAGTTCCCTGCGAGCGAGTGCGAACGCAGGGGCGAATTTTTATCGCTGCACAAACATCTGAACTGAGCCGATGTAACGTGAACCGTGCAAACGAACGATGCAAATTATTTGTTTACACCGGTACTGCGACATTATTATTACGGGAGAATAAATAAATCGCGCAAAATTATCCTTGCGTTATCCGCTTCATATAAATTTTATTATAAATTCATAAATTTTATATCATGTATAAATTCTGTCAATTCTGTCTGCTTCGCGTAATTATAATTTAATTATGTAGCTTCTTACATGCATACAATTTACGCGCGCGCTTTCAAGCGTGCAGACATATGTGTTTGCACAGCGCACAGATTAGCCGCGTCATTTAATGTTCCTTGATCTCTAAAATCATCAGCGAATGAAACGTTACGGATAACGGCAGCATTTTAAATCCGATTGCATCATAATGAGTTAGCATCGATTGAATGAAATTCGTGTCCCGCTGATAGAGCGGAACTTAACGTGATGACAAATCGCGGGAGAAATCGAATAGATCTGCAGACAGACTACAGCGGGTTCTGTACCACAATTGTCTCGCTTTTCTGCTGACGAATTTCGTCAGCAGATGCTCTATATTGTTGTATATTTTCCGGCTCACGCCGGACTTGACCGTCCGGATAAGCGATTGTTTCACGATGTGACGATCGCGATGTATTAAAATCAGATTCGAGCGCCGCTCCATCCGCGATAGTTTCTTCGTTGAGCATACGCATAGTTTCACATTGTTTGATAAAACAATTCGATTCGACAATTTGGGAAATTCCAAAGTTAATTGGAATTAAAGCAACACTTTGCATATGTAGACACACGCACGTGTGTCACAAATGTGTTGAACGTACAATTTAATTACAATAATAATTCGCAGAACTCCAGAATCCGTTAAACAATATGCACTCGACAACATGTACGCTTTACTCTATTTATGTTTATAAAATATATGAACGCTTGAATGTGCGGGCAAATATTTCGCGAAAAGCATACGTTTCCGCTATCCGCGACAAAAGAAAAAACATGTATTAAGAGACAAATTGAAATTACCTTTTTGCCTCTCGGAACTTTCCTTATTCGCCGTTTCCATAGGGCGTAAAGGGCAAAAAAATTGTTGCAATAACCTCGTGATTTCACTGTGTGTCAGCGGCATTTCCGCAAACTGCACTTCAAACATGCTTACTTTGACATTCCGTAACATTTCGTTGAATGGCGCGCACAGTTTTCGCTTTTCGCTTCGATGTAAGGATTGAAACTTAATCGGCGTCTTGACGGAGATATATCAATCGCACACAACATATATTTCACGATAATATCTCACAATAAAAGCGGCACAATTGACAAATAGCGGCAATTGATTTCAAATAATCGAGATGATCCCGGCATTCATCGGTCCGGACGACGCGTCTCGCAATGCGTCTCTAAACGCCGCTGTGAATTATGCCGGGCATTACGTATATGCCGACAGGAATGACAAACGATTCGTTATCGTCTCGGCGACTGGAACAAATCGTCGGGCGGATCTCCGTCAGATCACCGATATCCGGTTGGAATTCGTTGGAACACGCACGTGAGGCGAATACCAGCTGCGCAAGGGTGAAGCGCGCGCATGCGCGTGAAAAGAGACGATCCATTCGATTAATCGATTCGCCACGATTCGCGAGATAACGAGTGCTGGGATCGGCGGGATTTTTCCGCGATACGGATACGCGGATTACATGGCGTTTTCACGGCTTATCCATTATCGACCGCGTTATTTTATCGTTACGTAATGGCGTGTCACGCGTGACGGGCTGCCGATATCCGCTGTCGATGTCGGGAAAGCGTAACTTATTACCGCCTGAATGCCTCAATCGAATGTGCCAGGCCGTCGTAATTAACGACAAGGTTGTCGATAATCCCGGCGTGGCCAAACGAAACTCGGCATTCGCGTTTTATACGAGGTCAAACAGAAGTCGAGCCATCGACATCTCGTTAAGGGAAGCACTTCGTTAAAGGAAGCAAACACACGGACAGACACACGCGCATACACACGCATATCCGCGCACGTTAGACGCCGTGCGACAGAACAGCTTAACGGCCAGTGCCACGGGCCTATGATCAAACGCCGTAATTTGTCGGAAACAACGCGATCGACCGGTGGAAAGCTCCGACTGTTTGCCGTGTAAGCGCCACGTCCGGTTTGCTGCGGGACAAGGTGCGTCATTAGGCTAATTATTAAGCTGCAAGAGACGGGATCGCAACACGCGCAACGCCGACGCCGCTGGCGTTAATTCGTCGGCGAGAATTTGCACGAGATGGCCGAAAGTTCGACGAGTACACGCAGTACACGCGATCGCATCCGGAAACGTTTAATGATTCGTGCGATGTCCAACTGTCCAACTTTAAAAATCCTACAGAAAGAGGATACGCGCGATAATGCCTTTCCCTGCGATCGTAACTGCTGTATAATCGCATTTCAGGTCAAAATGTTTAAAGGTGTTCAAAAGTATTCAAAATCAATTATGAGTTTCCTGATGAGATTGCGCAAGACCAGGTCCTTTTGAGATTATCATCCTTGACCGAAAAAAAAGAAGAGAGCGATTCCTGAAACTGTTGATCGGCGTGCGAGATCCCCCCTTCTAATGAATCGAAATGATCAATATTTCTCCCTCTCTCTCTCTCTCTTTCTCTCTCTCTCTCTCTCTCTCTCTCTCTCTCTTTCTCTCTCTCTCTCTCGCGCGCGCGTTCGAGAGCTCATAGTAAAAGCTACACGTGGGAACTCTTGCGAGTCTCAATTCTCCGCGAATCACGAGAATCGATTGTTGAGACGAGAGCTGGCAAATTGTTCCGCCAGATAATCGGATGTTTGTGATCGTTCAGTGCAGCACTTGCTTGCCCGATTTCTTCGGAATAGCGTGTTTTTCGCGCGATCGCGCGCTTTCCGTATGTTCGAGCAAGATTTCCACATCCAAGAGATCGGATTGTCGATCGGATTGCCGATCTAGGAAGTTCGAGATAAGCGGGAGCGCGGTGGGATTTCCGATCAATAGACATATCGAGTTCGCGACAGTCACATTAATCGCATCGAATCGAAATCGATCGCTAGCGAACTCTCGCAAAATCTTCATTCAAATTGTGGGCAATAATGATAAAATTTGAAAATTTTTCCTCGCCCGTTTCTGCCAAGCTCACCTCCTGCTCATGCTTCCCCTCGTCTCTCTCTCTCTTTCTCTCTCTCTTTGTCTCTCTCCTTTCCCCTCTTTGGAAGAACCTCTGATATTTTATGCGTTTAATTAACCTTTGATATCTTTTGCTTGTTTAATATGTAGGAAATATAGTGGGATTATATATTCCTTACGTGATGTTGAATATTAAATGAATGGGTTTTCGACGCCAGGTTGATGAAACAAGAAGTAACAAGATTCTTTATTCCATTTCACACTGGTACAACTCTTATCGACAGGCCGATTGATTCCTGTAGCTTCGCTGGTCTCTTCTGTTGTTCGTCGTTCGTCTCTTCTGTCGTTCGTCTCTTTTGTCCCTCGTTTGTCTCTCGCCCTTTACATACTAAAAACGGCATCCCACTTCAGGGTTATCGGCCAATCGTCACATATGATTATTCGATCCGGACGAATCACGTCAACGCGGACATAAACTGTTTTCTTCGCGGTTGTCCTATTTTCTGCATGCGCGCCATAAAAATTGAATCAAAGTTCGCGCTTTAGATATTGTGATAAATAAATGCAATTTTAGGAAAACGCATCCTCGGCGAATGGTGTGCGAAGCACATCTCAAATAGGATTTTCTGAACGACATTTTTATTTGCGTAACACTTGCGGGAACTGGACTGTAGCTTTGAAAGTATTCATCTTTTTGTATCGTACATCAGAATTGCGATACGTACTTCTGATTAGAGATTATTACTAATGTTGTACATATATTTTGATGCGCCTCAAACGTAATATACACAGGAAACATGTTGCGGGGAACCGCAGAGAGAGAGAGAGAGAGAGAGAGAGAGAGAGAGAGAGAGAGAGAGAGAGAGAGAGAGAGAGAGAGAGAGGGGGGGAGAGAGAGAAAGAGAAGAGAGTGACAAGGGGGGGAAGAAAGCGGGAGAGAAGGAAACTCGCGCCGTAATTCTTAATCTCGCATAATTTATACGCGTAATTCGCGCAAACTTGATGTATTCGTACAAAGCACACTGCGTGCAACGTACCTCGTCAACGTTCCGCGGAGATTCGAGCCTGCACAATTTCAAGCGTGACGACGTGTGTTATGTATACCTTACGAAGCGAATTTATGCCAAATAGAGAAACGCACATCATACGTAGAAAATCGGAATAACTTCTTGAAACGTTGACAGAGCGAGATTATGCGGCGAGTCATCGATCTCCGCAACCTAGCGTCTTCGTCTCCGTCGACATGTAAACATGCATCACACATCATACCTCAAAAACTTTGGCAAGCGGAGAAAGAAAGAAAGAGAGAGTCAACATGCGCGTCACTCTCGCGCGGATACTTTGCTGCAGCATGCAAAATGACGAGAAAAATACGGAAGTCCCTCGACCGAGAAATTCTCAAATGAATTTTAACATATCGATCGCCCTGTCAGCGATATATTTGGATGACGTTTTTCTAATTATCTAATTAGGCAAGATTTAATTTGTAACAGTTTTTCATTTGTAATACAGATATCTAATAGCAATAACAGATAAGTCCACAGGTAGTAAAAAATATCTTCCGTTTGGCAAAATTGTTTAATGTAACCGTGATATTCCCTGCGATATTCAAGCAAAGCTGCGGCGTTTCGAAACAACTGGAGCATTCCTGTCTTTTTTATATCTTTTCTAATTGCTTGAGATAATTACTTGTCTCCCTTTGTAACATTGTACAAATCGGATCACATCGAGCTGCCGAACTTCAAAGCAACGCCGCGGCCTGCCGGACTATTCCGTTATCCGAAATTACTCCATGCAGGATAACAATATCCGAGAGACAATGAAACTGTGAAGGACTTTAAAATTAAGAACAAGAAAGGAAATGGTTTTTAAAACAGTTCCAATTATGCCGGACGAAGAAACGGATTAATTACATGCGCATATATCGACCAGTGAATCGCACCGCGGCGAAGCGCGGATTTGAGCTTCGCAGGAAACGCAATCCGCACGCAATCCGTTCGCGGGCTAAAATAGAGGCTCTCCTCTTTTGAGTCACTCTGTACATCTGCACGTTATCGTAGTGAGCCCCGTGGAAACGATGCGAGCAGAGACAAGCTCGTTAGCTAACCGATCAGAGCATTTGCTCATAGCTTCGCCGTTCCTGAGGGACAAGGGACTATTGGGCGAAGGGGGAGCGAACGGGGTTGTCATCATCGCGAAGCCGGTGACAAAGCTTGATTCGCCGTCAACATTGGATTGTCCCGCACTATCCGGAACGATTATGATGTTGAATCGATAGTCTCCGATCGACGTACTTTGAACTCGAGCTCGCCGAGCTCGCCGATTGTTTCCTGCATTGCTGCCTTCGTTAAAGCGGATGCGAATGCATCCGCGAGACGCGCTCTAGCATCTCGTAGGATGGAAACTTGGGATGTTTCTTCGATGGAATTGCGGGAATTTAATTTCTTTATCCACCGCACGCTCGCTCGCGAATAGCTAAGATGCGGCACAATCGCATCTTCTTATCTGTAGATTTCTGATGAAGTTGTCTACTTTGGTAAGTTCGTATTTAAGTTCGTTTAGTATTCTTGCGCGGGCTGTTTTGCGACAGACCTTCGGTCCGGGATAGAAAATAAAAGATTGAACGAGTGAATTACGTCATTTGCTGCATTCGATTAGAAACGGTCGCTATTTAATGCTCGCTTCGCATTATTTTGCAACGGAATTCGCGTAAAATTCTGAAAATCTCCTTTCCTCGCTATAGAAATGTCCAAGATACCAAGAAGTCAAATACAATGTCTGATTGTCTGATTCTCACGATCCAAGCGGTTAATACGGTCCGCTCCCCTTCCCCTATGGCATCATGATGATTTCATGCGATTTGCGCATAAAGGCCTCACGAATTGGCGTGATCTCAGAAATTAGAAATCAGGCGACAATAACTAGCGCTCAACGATCGTCGAAACTCCGGCGAACCTTGTTAGCGGCCCATTGTATATTTTGCTTATGGAACGTTGCAGCGCGCTTCATGAAGTGCGTTTATAGCGCCGATGAAGAAAACTTTCTCGGAGTACTTGCTCTCGGACGGGCGACAGTTATACTGGGAGGATGTCCTCTCGACTCTCGGCAAGTCTCGTCCCTTAATAGAGAATCACAACTTTCCAGCAAACGTGTAAGGTAATCGTCGAGCTTATTTTGTAATCTATCAAGCCACTCTCTCCGTAGACTTTGACAAAAGAAATGCCGGAATAATGAGAGAAACGAGCCGCATCCAAAGTCAGACTATAAAAAAAGCGTATATATATATTTGTATATTTGTATTGTATAGTTTATATATATATATATATGTATATATGTATGTAAACACGTCCATATAAACATGTTTGTCGGACAGATTAAAGTCCTCATATCACGAAACTTTTGCTTCGTTTGCTGTTTCATGGCACGTAAAAAATTGTAATCACCAATCACAGTTGGCGTATCACGAGCAATTTGTTGCAACGCATCACGTTTCCAAATTGCAAACTGCGCTTTAAACGCATGCTTCGAACGTGGTATTCTGTTGAATGACGCACGTAGTTTACGCTTTTCGCTTCAATATAAGGATCGAGATTTAATGGATGCCTTGATGGGAATATATTGATCGCGCATGTACAGCGGCAGATGTAGTATAATTGACAAATAGCGGCGACTAGAGGAGCAACGAAATCCCACCGTATTTTATTTGTAGATAATACGGAGTGTTTTTTTAAACATCTCCAATTGTACCCGCTAATTGCAAGTTCGGCACGAAGTTAACTTGAGGATCACGATCAGCAGGTTAGTATGTGCACGTGTCGCGAAGGGCATCGAAGTAGGATTCTCGAATGGGATTACGAATGTATCAAAGTGGCAGTCGAAGCTTTCTTGGATCTCTGGAACTTTTACATTACATACATTACATATTTCATAAGAAACCAATTAAAATGTTACTTCATTCAAGCTGAAATTCTAAACTACGCTTGTCATCAATAAACAAAACCACCGAAATAACTTTCATAATAAATTGAGTTATTCCGAATTGCTCGCTGGTTTGCAAAATTTAAAGAAAAATTCTTGTGAAAGATATAAATGCGTAAATAACAAGAATCGTTAGCAAATGATTCTTCGTTAACTTTGATTTCAGTATTCGGTGGATTGTGAATATATAAGATATAAAATTCGTATAAATTAAATATGGAGCGTTTTAAATAAATTAAATAATTAATTTTATGCTGAAATATAAAATTGTTTGGGATAATTTATTTGTATGAGAGATATATGATAAAATTATGATTATAGATTAACATTATTAATAAATATTATTAACACAAACATATTAATAAATATTATTAAATATTAATAATTAAAAATTTATTTCTAATTAAAAGATTAATAGATTTAATCATTTAAAATTGGAAAAGTTGGCGGTGTTTTATAAATTAGAGGGACTTATGTATCAAACGATAATTCACGAGTAGATTTACCTTAATTTTCTTTCGTTTTTCTTTAATATGTTATTTTTCTATCTAATCTATTTTTGATATTAATGAATGAAATTTTTATCTAAAAGAATATTTCAAATAAACAATATAGAATATTTAGGTTAAAATGAGTTATGATTTATTTATTTGTTGATTATTTTATTGAAAAATAATTTTCTATTGAATTTAAATGTGAATTATTCAACGACAACTTGCATACTTTGCAGCGATTTGCAACCGCAATACTGCCGGATTTTCATCATTTGAGATTCTTACAATTCGATATTTCTTCCGCATTCGATTCTTTTCCTGTATTATCGATCGAAATCGATTATCCTACTCTCTTTTTCGTCTACATGCCGTTCTCGGAAGTTAATAGCATGCTTGCGCTGTTAACGTCATCGCGTTTTGACGATTTACTTGGGTACGCGGCTTAAAAAATTTACTGTCAAGTCGCACGCAGGCTTGCACGTTGCTTTGCCAAGTCAATATTATCGCGTGACGCGTTGCTTGCGATTCCTTCGCGATGTAATTCACAGGCGAGCGATTGATTTGA
This sequence comes from Eciton burchellii, assembly GCA_020341155.1. Taxonomy (NCBI): domain Eukaryota; kingdom Metazoa; phylum Arthropoda; class Insecta; order Hymenoptera; family Formicidae; genus Eciton; species Eciton burchellii. The sequence goes on along the minus strand of JAHMML010000012.1, from coordinate 2,453,447 downwards.
CGCATGATTCCGATTACATGCGAATATAATTACCGGAAAAACGATCGAGCCTGCCCGCATTATGTTCTCGTTGACGTATTTTCACACTTTTCGTCTCTTGCGCATTAATCTTCTTTTCTTCTTTATTCTTTATGCGATACTTGCGATCGCTCTTTCTCGTACATATTTTAGCGCGCATGATTGGCATGCGAATTTATACTTCCACGTATCTTCGAGCGAATTACAGAGCGAGTCGCGTCGCGAATATATCGAACGTTTCTTTCGCGGCATATTTCACACTGAAAAGTCTTGCTTCTTCAGCGCCTAACGCTCATCAACCAGTCGCGGCGCGAAGGATTTTCTTTTTCTCGAAATTTCGCCGTAATATCGGGGAAAGTCGAAGAAATTCCAGCTGATCAATCAACGGTAACAAACTCGATTCCCTTTTCTAAACTACATCGAAATTTTTTTCCTGCCATTTAGACGAAAATTCAAGTTTCTGATATGTTTTCCTGAATTAAGTTCCTCGTTTCGCGCACCCGCGCATGCGTAGAAATATTATTTATTTATTTGTAAAATGCAACAAGTTTTAAGAAGAATATGTCATTAATGATTATACTATTATTTCTCTCTCTCTCTCCCTTTCATTAATTTATTCAAGATATTTGTAATATTTTTAGTACATATCTATCAAGGGGTTTGAAAGGATATCGGACGCGCAAACCGCTGTTTAAATTCACGATGCATTATGCGTGCGGGTGGTCTGAACATTCGCTGCATAAATCCCTTTCACTGATGATTCGCGTTTGGTGACTGGTGTCACAATGCGCATTTCTAGGAAATGCGCTTCTCGGTTTAATTGAAACGTTTCCATGAGCTCCGTAGCTCATTGCGATATTCGCGCTGTAAGCCGAATAAAGCGTCGCATGCGAAACGTAAGGGTGGTTTTATCACCGTTAATCCTCATTATTTTCTTCATGCATTTCGTGATTCGAAGATCAAGGCAGGCACGCATCGCGCGCGTCGCAGGAGGCGTTTGTAATATTAAATTACCGCGCGCGCGCTCTCCGAGATCTCGCAACGCATGCGCGCAGCGTATATGTACGCGTACCATGTGCGCGTTCGAGATTGGGAAGTGCAGCGTCATGCCGCACTCATCATCGCGCGACTGAATGGTGCTTGATGATAAATACGATTTCGCGATGCATGCGTGCATCGATCATTACACCACTTAATGCCGCACGCGCATGACGCGATCCTCCCTCGTCGCTCTCGAGATGAACTTCCGTCTCCATATTCCCTTGAAAGAGGTACAACCGCGACAGAGCAGGATCCGATAATTACCTCGAATCAGTGACATGCCGGTCATTTATGTTGCCTGTTCTCTTCCCGCTCGCTCGCTCGATATATCTCGCAGCGATAAGTAACGCGCGATTGAATTTTGCTCCATATTTCCCACTCATCGCTCACTTCACTCAGCACGGCTATTCTGGAAAGCGAAAAGGAACGAAAAGAAAAAGAGGGAGGGAGGGRGGGGAAATACAATCATACAGCCGATGCGAGCAATTAATGTTCAACGCGCTGTGCCTGTCGTCGTGTTAAAGAGGCCTCTTTGTACGAACAAAGCGCTCTCGCCACGGTGATCCGTGATAAGTTTAATGCGATAAACGGTAAACGCATTACGCATGAAAGTGGGCCCTGAAGGGCGCCGTAATTTCGGCGTAAGGTGATTACGCGGATAGGACTCCTCGGTCGGTCGCGGCGCTTTTGTCGCGGAGATGAGATGCAAAGCGGATTTTAAGACGCGGGATAATTGTGTCGTCGCCCTGCGACACGCCGGAAATAACAAACGCGGGAACACGCTTAAGTGAGCACGGCCAACTGCACGCCCGCGAATGATCTCGCGAGATAAAGGCGATTCCTGAGCACGCTCCCCGGGAGAGGGGAGAGGGAAAGGAGAAGCGCATTTAATCGCCCCATTTAATCGCGTTGCATTCCTCCGGATCTTATTACGTGCTATCTTTGCTCTTTAAGAACATCTGCTTTGAAAGAGCAAGATACAAATGATTTTCTCCCCTCCTCTTTTCAGCCTTCGCCTCAATATCCGCTTTTATATGTTATGAATAATACTTCCGTTTATACATATTAATATATCCCGAACATTGGACTGTTCGTGAAATGTTGGTGTGAGTTATCTCGATAGTTTCAGTCGGCGACAGTTGGGGAAGAAATTTTTGACTTTTCGTCGACATTCGAAAGCGGATATAAGATGTTTTCGCGTATAGGACGTTAGGTCGAGATAAAAGTATGCCGGAAATCGAAATTAAAGTATTCGGTATTCAATCATTCGGTATTCATACCGAATAGAATTTTTGCGGTAAAATACGTGTTCATCGTATTGTCTGAAAATTTTAAACCATTAGTTTTGTAATTTAGCTATATTATAAAATTTAACTGATTTTTCACTGAGGAAAATTATTCAATCCGATATATTTTTTTTCTTTTTTTTTTTGAAAGAGAGAGAGAGAGAATTCGACTTAATAGTACTTGGCCGGCAATTTATCTCTCCGCCGGTATTTAAATGTTCCATTCATATCTCACGGTTAATCAGTAACGTGAAACGCTATCTCATCAGCAGTGAAACGCAGAATTTGCGCGCAAATTTTACGTCCGGCAGGAATTACGTAGCGAGGTTTTCGTCGCTTCCGTATAAAACCGTGAGTATTTAATTAATGAGATGTTTGAATGCGAGAACGAGCTATCCGAGTTGCTTCTTATTAAAACCAAAATCTGACATAATTAATTAAAGCGCGAGCGATTTTCTTTCGCACGCATCCAGTTCGTACATTCCTAAATAACGCGTACGTTCAAAATAAATCCATCGCGTCCTTTCGCGCTTGTGTACAAATGTTGAGTGTACAAATTAATTTCTTGCTCGTAAACTTCAAAATCGATTTCTTGGGACAACCGAACGCGGTAGAAATTTGAAATCATCGCTGAAATGAAAGATAAGAAATTAATTTGTACATCTAATATATCGAACATTCGTGCGCAGCTTGTCACCATCTCGCATTCTCTACATATGCAATAGTTCTCATCAGCATCGCCGATCAATCGATGATGTTTCTCAATGTTTCATTGTACTCGAGTCTAAACGCGCCGTCGTTTGCAGACGCAAACAAGGAGACTCACGCAAGATCGCACGATCCGTTTAAGCCTCTCGATTACAGTCGAGATGGCCATGCGTGAACCAGCGCTCGCCGCGAAAGGTCGCGCGAATGTCAATGTCTGTCAATAGCCGAAACTGCATTCAGCGCTTCGCAAATGCGAACGCACCCTTGCGCTTTGTGCGTGCCCTTCCCTCCCCTTCATGCCGTCCGACATGCTACACATGCGTACAGTATGCACCTATACCTTTACGCGCACACGCGTATGTATACATGTCCCGGGTAATTAAACCATTCCATTCAGAGGTGTACAAGTCGCGGGACACAAAGAGCGAGAGTTGGAGCGAGAAAAATCGCAATTGTAAAACGATAGAATCGAGGTACGGGATGGGCAAGGGGATGGGGGAACTGAAAAGAGAACGGATACGACGAATTATGGATGACAGCGCTCTGGTTATGAAATTGCGTGCGCGGCCATCTCTTTCAGTTCACATGCATTTTTCGAAGACTTAATGCAATAAACAGACTCTCTCTTTCTCTCTCTCTCTCTCTCTCTCTCTCTCTCTCTCTCTCTCTCTCTCCCACTCTGCGTGAACGGAAAATAGGGAAACAGCTTACAAAAAGCTTCCGCGAATGTTAATGCAATACGAGAAATGTAAAGGAGAGAAATGTAAAATTTTTTCTTAAATTTCACGCACAGGTATACACATTGATATTTTTATTGTCAGCTTCTAAAGGATTCCATTCAGACGTAATAATTACGCGACATGGACAAATCAGATTTATCAGTTTTAATCTGCACTAATAATCGTAACATCCTGTGTAATTCTCGGACACGTGATAATGACAAAATAATGATTCCGTTTAACCTAACTTTCTAGATCCCAAGTTGGATAAATTTATAATTCAATTTTCCGACCAGCAAAAGAATGTTAGTTGATGAGTTCCTTTTTTCTAAAAGTAGATAATCGGTATTCTTTCTTTAAATTAAATTATAATATCCGCGTCTACTTCAATGGATGTAATTCACTCTTTAACAACCCATCTTTAGGAATTAAAATGGATGCAACTCCCGGATGACTAAATCAGTTTCTTCATATTTGATCAGAGCTATTCTTTGGACAATGTTCAGAGATTTGTGATATTAATCGTAGATTTATATCTATTGTTATCGAATCAGCAATATTCCCAAATTTTTAAAAATGAGAGGAAGAGGAAGAAAGAAGAAAAGAGCTAACTAAAATGCTAGATTTGTGTTTAGCACGTATGGATAAGCGCGATCACCCCTCCTTGGGGTGGTTTATGTCATCCCGTTTCTGCCAACCGTTAAATCGTGCCTCACGGAGGGTAAAAGCGAGGTCGTCGATCATCGCGCGATCATTCAAAGTGTTCCGACACGGTAGCGGTCTGGCACGGGCGAGATAGGTCAAAGATCAACTATGAGAAACGACATTAGCTCCCGCGGGAATCCCTCGAGTTCCGCCTGGCAATCAGGGGCGGCCGACCAACATTTTCATTATTTCCTCGATAGCGACTGTGCCTTCTGTTTTTCCCTTTCCTTCCCCTCTTGTCTCTATGAAAACGAGGTGCAGTTTCTTTGCTCTTTTATAACCTTGATATAATGACAAGCGAGCAATTGTGCACACTCTTCTTTTTCTGCCTTTCAAAGCGCAGGCGACAAATTTAGTCCGCTCGATATGCTTGGTAGTTTCGAGAATTCATCGATCAACCTCTGAAAAGAGGTTAAGCACGCGAGGCATCTCTGTCGTTTGCCGTTTTCGATATACATGCAGCAATACTGATAACTGTATTTAAAGCGATTGAAATGTTATACACATAATGTTTTCTCTTTATCTCTCTCTCTCTCTCTCTCTCTCTCTCTCTCTCTCTCTCTCTCTAAATCTACAAATTGCCCTTAAATATACAAATTAATTTCTTGCTTTCGAGTTGATGATGTCATCGAAAAGTTTTCATCGCAATCAGCTGGCCGATAAACGGTTCAAGCTCATCGAAAATGATGGCGATTGCTTTTTTGATTAAAATCTTTCTTGTATTTTTACAAATAAATTTTAAATCTTATAGAAAAGCAAAAATTCAACTTGTATTTAATGTGCAACTTAATATGACTTTTTAATAACTTTTTTTAATATCTCTTTTTATTTTCTCTCCATCTTTTTCTCTATTATACGTAGTAATATAAGATTCTATACATGGAAGGATAAAGCGTCGCACAGCGTTAAGCCAATATTTATTCACTACGAGATCGCAGACTCAGTTTGGCAGAAATCAGCTTGCACGCTTGTCGCGCAATAATAAGAGAAATGATACTTTATGCAATCGCATGTTACAATTATCTGGTACTTGGCATTAGCTTTACGTGGCGCTTACAAATAGTTCTTCTGCACGCGGCGGGCGTGGAGAATGAAGTTGCCATCAATTCTCGTGCTCATGAAGATAAACGAGCGCATCTCTTCGACTTATTCAAATATGCGATTCCGAGATGAAAGACCGTCTCAATTTCTCTCCGACGCGCGTACGTTGCCGACGATATCTCTCTTACCGGTTCCTCTGCGTCCTTTCGATTATTTGCTCAAAGTATATAATCCCTCAAATACCATGAAAAGAAAGAGAAGGAGCGCAAATCCATTCGTTTATTCGTTGCAATCATTGCAATCGTTCGATCGAAAACAACGTGCATAAGTGAATACATCGTGAGATATCATCGGCGCCGCAAAATGCGCAGCGTTTTAATCGCGGCGGCGTTTTGATCGAACGAATTTCGCGAAACGCGTCCCTAGCACACTATCGTTGCTTTACCATGCGCGCAATTACGAGAGGATACTCGTAATCGTAAATTGTAAATCGAGGCTTAAATAAATCATGGCAAGAGAATGAAGTATGAGAGCGCCACCTGCTGGAGAACGATCGCGAAGCAGTATTTGACGCGGCTCTCAAATATTTGCCTCGAAAGTTCGACGCGCAGATGACGAGAGAGCCGCTGCGGATCTTATCATCGGGTCCTCTTATCCGCCGCCTCGCACCTCGCGTCTCCCCCCTCTCCCCTTTTCCTCTTGCGCTGCGGAGTGAGACTGCCTTAGATCGTAATCGTCGAGCTCCTTCCGCGTTGTCCTCCCTGAATATCTTCATCCAACCCCCTCGTGGATGATATGCATCGTAATACATGCACATCATCGTACGGGCAGGGGTGCATAAAATTACGCTTTCTATGCATTACAAGGAGTCAAGGTGCGTTGTAAACGAATCATAAGCATTCCGTCGTATACTTTTAGCATTTTAATTTTATATTTATTTATCCGTGGTTTTAGAGAGAGACGACAAGCGTAGGGTGGTACCTTATCATCGAGATAACCACTGGTAGATATTTCCTATGCTATTTGTGCGCGATATATTTACTTTTTAAAGATATAACGGAGATTCTCACTGGTCTCCTTGCTTCGAAATGCCGTTGTTACGTCGGTCTTAGAGAAAATTCAAGTTTGCTTTGTGCAAATGTTTGATTTGACCTCCCTTGCCCTTAGCAATAGGTTCTTTCACAATCTTTGATCTTAATGTCGCATTAAATGACATTTATGTCTCCTTTTTACATTTATTATTTTTATTAATGTAATATATATATAACTTATATTAATATATATAAATATATATATATTAATAGATCGAGATACAGGTACAAATTTTCAATTCTAATTTTTATCGAAAGTTAGCAAAAACAAAATTGCGTTTACAATGAATAGAAAAGAGAACGTAGAGTTTGAGAATTACGAGACGGAATTATTCGAGAAAATATTACTCGCGGCATAAAATTGCCGAGATCGAGGTAATCTACCCTGATGGGGTAAAATGTATGAATCATTTTAATTGCATCGCAGCATTATGCGCCGATGCTGACGGAAAATAACGCGTATCTCAATGCGGATGAGAGATCGGACGAGATGGCAGCCGACGAAGCGAACGACGCGCGGTAGGAAAATACGCGCGGTCTTACTTTGACTTTAAAATCGACTTTAAGTGCTTGCCGAAAGCGCTGAATTATGCCGTCGAGCGACTGAAGAAGTATTTCCCGTTTGAATAAAATCCGTATACAGGCTGTGTGCATGTGCGTATCCCGTATGTTTATCGGTTTATGAGCTTCGCGAGCTTTCCTGTAAGAATTGCATAGTCGATGATTTCTTCTTTCAGTCGCGACTCTCCGTAAAATTATTATCAATTTCATGTTGCATGCCAAATATCGATGCCTATTCGATAGGCGAGTTCAATTCTCTCCATCTCTTTCCATCTTCCTCGGGTCATTAGAACCTCCTCGAAACGGAGAAGCTCGAATCGGTATGGACGGAGCGGAAGCCTGATCTTTCCTGACAACTCTCTCGGATGGTTTCGGCGGAAGGAACACGCGAGTTGCCGAGCACTCGCTCGCAAGATATCTCTCGAACGAGTGCTCGTTCCAATATCAATTAATCAATCGGACAGCGCTCGATCGGGCGCGCGACACATGAGTAACCGCAGCCCCTTCCGGTCTTTTATTTCTCGCTGAGCTGCTCCCACGCTTTTTCCGTCTTAAGCTTAATGGCCATGTCCCAAATTGCTCGGTCGTTGAGAAAAAGGCGCTAAAGGGGGTGAGATTTTAACTCGAAGATATATCGCCGCACACACGACTCGTGTATCTCGGATCCTGCGGTGAATGAACAGCAGTCGATCATCCTTTGGTCGATCGTTCAATAACGTAATGTATCTTCGAAAGAAGATTTCGCAACGTTCTCCAAGTTGTAAATTAAAATCTGAAAGAACTTTTTCTTCTTCTTTAACCCTTCATTCTAAACCCATGATCTATTCTCCCTTCGCTTGCCTTCCTATCTTTTGCTTATATCGTCGCATCATCTCTTTCTTGGCCGTCGTGTGCTTCTCCTGTGTACGGATGACTTGTCTCTTGCAATTTTGTGTGCAAGACAACTAATCTGTTGTCCTCTATCCTATTTATGCGTTCGTTCCATTCTATTTTTCGCTGATGTATCCATTCATTTGTGTCTTCTACTTTACATGACCTGCTGACGTCCTCGCTTCTTACTTTATCCAATAGTGTTTTTCCTGAAATGTGCATCAATATTCCCATCTCTATCGTCTCTAATAGGCGTTTTCAATATGTCGGGTCTCGTCTTTGCTGTGTATATCATGATGCATCTAATAGTTGCTTTGCAGATACGTGACTTTTGTTGAATTTGTCTGTTTCTCCGGATTGTGTCATTGAGGCATCCTATTTTATTAACTTCCGAAAGATCAAACTCTTCATTTTAGGTCCATAGTTTGTTCTTTCTTCGTTTGCCTTTCTAGTTTTTCTTGTATCATCTTTTTCTTGGATGGCTTGTGCTTCTCCTGCAAACAGATGACTTGTCTCTCGCAATTTTTATCAGTCTGTTGTCCTCTATTCTATTTATGCGTTCGTTCCATTCTATTTTTCGCTGATGTATCCATTCATTTACGTCTTCTACTTTATATGAGCTCCTGACGTCCTCGCTTCTTCTTTATCCAGCAATGTTTTTCCTGAGATGCGCCTCAATATTCCTATCTCTGTCGTCTCTAATAGGCGCTTTGTTTTCGATGTGTCGGGTCTCGTCTCTGCTGTGCATGTCTAATAGTTGCTTCATAGATACATGACTTTATTTGTAGTTGAATATGTTTCTCCAGATTGTGTCATTGAGGCCAAGATATTTAAATTCCAATTGCTATTCAATCAGCTGCTCATCTATCTCTATTCCACATCTTGGAAATTGATATAAATAAATATTAGTCAAATAGTACTGCGGTATATTAATATCAAATAATAAATATAAATTTGTATGTACATGAATATATATATATATATATATATACATAAATTTATAAAGAAGATTGCAATGCAGGTTAACATGATTTTGTAAATTCGCCTTTCTGAAAGTTTGAATTTGAGTACGTTTGCTACAGATATCTCTTTTCTACTTTTTTACTTAGTCTCTGTGTGTATATACGTATTTGCACACGTCTCCCTTTGTCTTCTACTTCTTCCGTTCTTTCCTTTTCTTGCTTCTTTATATTCGCCGTTAGCCACTTTGGAAACTTTCAGTTCTTATTATCATTCTTGTTAATGCACGAAATCTACTTTTTCCGTTTGTCTTATTCCTCTCGGACAAGTTACATTGTCGTAAGTACTACTACTTACAATTTTCAAATTTATCCAACTTTGGCTACGCTTCTTCAACTGAGAAGCATTGATTAAATCACATCTCCAAGTCATTTGAGTCATCGCGAGATGTTAAATCGTGGAATGTTAAAAACGGAATTACTCCTTACTACAAATTTATTAGAATCTTAGAATTGAAACTTTGGATGAAACTTTAGATATGAAATCACGTTCATGCTTCAAAAGTCACAAACACTCGCACACCTATTCGTGAGAGCAAAGCCGATTGCGGGATTATCCGCGCGGGTTTATTCGTCTCGCCTTAAAGTCACACTCGCAAGACGGCACATCCGTTTAATTCCGATAGTCGAGATAACATTTAGCCGCGTGCCTTAGCTACCTCGCTAATTATAATGGCTATGCAGTTTGCGCGGCAGTATGCGAGGCAACGTAAGCGGGGGATTACATACGACCCCGCATTGCTGCGAATATTACAACGAGGAACCGGGGAGGCGCTGAAGAGGTTTTATCATCCAACGCGTTGGGAAAAGGAACACGTGAGACTCTTACGTTGCGACGTTACCTCGTAATGCCGCACGTACCGCCTTGAGGAAAATTTCCTTTACGTAGGAACGTCATTTTCCGCGGTAACAGCCGTAGCAGCACTGTTTTTCTCAGCGGGCGCTCTCGATCGAGTTCGAGTTCGACTTCGTCGACTCGTCGAGACGGAGGCACGTTTGAACCGTGCAACGCACGCGACCGCCGCGTCCGCGTGCATGCCTCGAATCGACAACTTTGGATTTGCATCTCGCTCGAGAAATTTTGCAAATTCTCACCGGCAGCCGTATATCTGAGTATCTGTGAGTCAATTAAAAGTAAAACTGACGATCGTGGATCTTCCAGCCTTCGAACGTTTCGCGAGTAACGAGCGCGAGGATAGATTCGAGAGGCAAATATTTATCAACGTGTTTTCCTACGTCATCATCCAATCATTGGATTTAATCGCACGCATATGTCTGGGCCCCTCCCACGATGAAAATTTTAATATGGGATAAACAAGCCGATATTACTTACGCGAGGCACAACGTTCGTAAATGTTAGAAATGTTAGAAATGCGCGCTCCTTCGCTGCTCGTCATCGAGAATTGTACTAATTATACTAATCGTTGCTGGCATTCGCGTCACGATATCCGCTGTTGTTTTAATTCTTCGTTACACGCAGGGGAGTATAAAAATAATATCATCCCTCACGTACACTAAGAACACAAACAATCGAGATTACGCGTGTGCAATCCTCTGTTTGTCGCAAATAAAGTGCAAATAGCGTAGTATTTTTAGGGAAATACAACATTGACATTTTACCAGAGGAAAAACTCTTGCCTCGCACAACGGTCGCTCGTATTTATTTGTTAACGGAGCATTTAATAAACGTATCTCGATATTGCGTATCGATATCAAATGTATTTAATATCGGATAAAATATCGCGCCGCGTTAATACATGCGGCGTCTTTAATTACAATTCACGACGACCGTGTATCGATGCGAGATAAATCGATGTAGCGATAATCGCTGACTCTTTTCCCGTAGCTTTGCGATATTTTGCTGAACGATAATCCGTAATTGCTGCCTCTGATCGCTTTAATCCCTATTTTGAACGAATAAATTGCGCAAAGACGCGCGCTTCGATAAATAGCCGATATCTCGCGCCGCTCGGCACACTTCGATAATATTTGTAACGTGTGTTTATAAATTATTATAATTCATTGACAACATGCTGCTTAATGACATATCCGCGATTACGAAATAACAATTAGAGACAGGCCGGAATCGACGCGCGATGTCACACAGAATAACGTAGATTACTTCGGGATTTTTCTCTCTTTTGTCTTAGTTCTTATCAACGGTTTCGAATAAAAAATGCTTGCTGTGTAAATGTTGCAAAATTTATTGCCCTGCGCAATGAATATCCCTTTCGAAAATTGTCAGTCAATCGATGAATCGCCTCAAGCTTATACTCAGAAAACAAACTCGATGTATCGTAATGTGCGATCGTGTCAGATCTTAATGAAACGAAATACAATTTGAACTTATTTAACTAACAAGTTTGATTCTTCGAGGACAGAAAGCAAATTTAAAATTATCAAGATGACGATAGTCGCTCGATGATACGGCATAATGTCTGGCACATCGATTTACTTAATCAACATCGTGGAAGGATAATGAAAGTAACGCATTCCTTTCTGAAAGACGCACATAAACGTCGAGATTTAGCGAAAATAAAGTACTTTTTATTTTCGTACATATCTGCATTGTTTATTACGTATCATGCAAACGAAACACGTCTATACTAATTTACGTGCAAATGGAAGCAAAACTACATTTAGCGATCAACTCCGTGATTTCTGTCTGCAAAATCTCGGCTCGTATTTGTATTGGCCGTCAAGTTTATCGGGACGCTCAAAAAATAAAGAGCCAATTGCTCCACGGCCACTTGTATTTTCCATACTAAAAAAAACAGAGAAAGAGAGAGAGAGAGAGAGAGAGAGAGAGAGAGAGAGAGAGAGAGAGAGAGATAAAAAGGAAGAAAGAAACGCATATGAACTATACGACTTGCAATTGCAATTCT
>JAHMML010000012.1:2347173-2441258 GCA_020341155.1 Eciton burchellii | reverse complement strand
AGAGAGAGAGAGAGAGAGAGAGAGAGAGAGACGGAGAGACAGAAAGAAAGAAGCTGTCTCCCTCTTATGGATTCTTTCCTTCCCCCCCGGAGTTTTCAGAATTCTCGGGGAAAATATTTTCGCGGTGTAATTTTTTGCACTATGCCCGGCAAGATACATCGTGGAAATTTTCGCGTAAAACTGCAACTGAAATATGTAAAGTTTTATTTTGATAGCCCGCTCGGTGCCACGCGCGCGTTGTTGGCAATGTGACGCACAGTATCGAGTAGTTCCGGATCGTCTCTTCCTATTCCTGAGATCCCGCGTAACAATTGCAGGGCAAGCGATTCAGCGAGTGATTCAAATGGCGAAGGCGAGTCAACACGATGCTTGGCCCGCTCGAATTTTCGACGCCAGACCAGACGGAGCCAGCCGCGTCGTCGCCTCGACGAAATACTGTCGCGAATCTCACTGCTGCACCGTGACATTTCGATCCGGTCATAATTCTACCATTTATTTTGGATCTTCCTCAGGAACGTAAAATCATCCGGACGCGCCGCACCGCGCCGCGTCGCAACGGAAGCTTTCGTAAAGCAGAATGTTTTCACTCGCTCGAGAAACATCAGCATGCTTGTGTAGTACATCAGTGTGCATGGCCAGGCTATATTGACGATTTTTATAACGTTGCAGATCCTTTTTACTGCACTTTAAAAAAACGCAGAAGAATTATTGTGAACGAAATAGTGTGAAATAGAGAATGCGAAATATAACGTAGAAAGAGATAAGCAAGATTTCTTAGCTGGAAAAGAATACAATGCCGGATACGCTCCTTATCAAGGGCCACCGTGCACGCATATGTCTTTGAAGGTTATATTATGTGCTCTATTAGTTCAGGCAGTGTTTTGAAAAGCCGTACAATGAAAGTCGTCAAGTACTTCACGAAATCACGAAACGGTAGGTATTCTAATTTAAAATCCTTTCCAAAAATCGACGGAGAGAGCAAGAAATTAACTTGTATACCCAACAAATCCGGATTTTGCCGACTTTATGGTGAATTAAATGCTTGGTTCTACAGGTATCCCTTCCGTTTCAGATCCCTTCCGTGATCGTTATAACGAGTTTAAGTGTGAACGAATTTGGACGACCGCGGCGAAATGAAAATTTCAGCGCTATAAATGCCTTTAAGCGGTCATTTTCGGAAATGAGTACCTCCGGTACCCAGGATTGCGTTGTTAGAATCCCTCCGAAGATCGCGCGCAATTTCATTCGCGGGCAACAGAATGCCAGCCGGCCGGTAATTGTTGCCGCGGGGTCACGTAATTAACGGAATTACGCACATAACTGCCAGGGCTTGCTTCGCTTTTGTCGTGCGTCGCGCGGCTTTGATGCAAGCAGCACGTGGAAAATGACAAAAGACCGAGATGCATAATCGCGAAACCTTAGGACAGAGCCGCGCGATCCTCGTGCAAATGAAGCGCCTTGCGATCGCTCGCGTCAGCCGACAGTTGCTGCGACTAATTAATCAGTGGTAATTCGCGATAATGATCCAAATGTCGATAAAATGATCGCAAGATGTGTCGATAGAGGAGATGAGTACAAATAAGAGAACTCGATGAGATCGGAGGCATAGCGAGGAAGAAAATCGAATTCTTTAATTCGAGGTAATTCAGCGCTCTATCCCCTCTCTCCCCCTACCGGATACGAAGGTACGTTTGTTTTAAGATGCCCCCTTTCGTCACGATGCTTCGTTCGAACGCGATGTTTCACTTAGCGCGCCGCATCGGATAAAGTACAATAAATTGCGGTAACGTCACGTTACGGTAACGTCACGCGGTAACGTGTCGTGCTTAAATGTATGCCTTAAGCGGCATTCATAATTGCAATATGCGAGGATAATATTCCGCGCGTAAGCACGAAATATTCGGACGGATGCGTGATAATATCGCCCGCGAATTATTGAAACATATCCGAAATCCATATCGGCGCCCCCTTTTATTCCCACCTTTTGTCTCATGGGGTTCATTTTTCTCTGAAATCTCTCCACGATCCTTCTTTAGTCCGCTCGACAACGGATGGTTTACGCGCCGCGACCGGTGTGAAAACGTGCAACGTAAATATTAACGGAACGTCGCGCGAGCCAAGACCGCACTTTGTGCTTGACATTTGCCCTAACTGCACTCTGCCGCTATGCCAGCGTACAGCCCTTGAAGTCCTAATTGACACTCGACCGATGGACCCGAGGGCCGCAAGTCCGCAAACTCGAACTCGAAAGTGAACGCGATACATCCGCCGTAATCTGTTCGGACATCTTGAAGATGCATGGTCGTTTCCGGGCGCGGACGGAGAGCCTCGCTTTTGCAACATGCTCGTGCTTAATAATGAAGAGCAAGGGAGAAACGCGAGAGAAGGAACTTGACAAGAAATATTGGTTTGGGAAATGTCGCGCGTGTGTGTACTTCATTTCCTCATTCTTCGTCGATCTGCGTTGCCCTTCGAGGGCAAATGTACGTCTGTGTGTGCATATGGTCGTGAAATAAATTCATTACTCGCTCGTTGTCGGAACAATGTCGCCAGAAAATGCCGCCTCGACATTTTGCGAACATCACTTTTAAAATTACCGCAGCCACAGTTTTTTTTAGCGGAATATCTTCAACCGCCCTCTCGTGATCTCAATTCAGCAAGCTCGATCAACGAGTTTCACCCTCCGAGATGTTTTCATGATGAATCTCATTTCCGGTACACTGTAAGGGTATATGCATAGGTGCATACTACTGACCCTCATTCACATGAATTCTGATCGAACAAATCGCGACGTATTCAGGTAGCGTTCACTGCCGCCGTCAGACGAATGAAATTTTGTTTATTAGCTCTTGAGTATATCGTCCATTTTTTTTCGCGACGACTCGTGTATGCACGCTAATGTGCAAACTCCATCGATGGATTGCAACGAATGTAACTAGAGAGGAATACTTGCGTGGAAACTGGGTATCGAGTCAGTAAAGTCTGAATTAATTAGAGTACAAATTAATTTCTTGCTTTTCCTCGCCGATTTTAAAAATCATTTGAGATTGGGATATCTGCCGATCCCTTTGTAATTTTTAAGCGCTGATAGCTTTCAATGCTTCCGAAACACCGTATGAACTACTGAAATAACATAACTTCCAGAAAAAGACGGTGGCCTTGAATAAGAGGCGTATCTGACATTACATTCTTTTCGTGTTTCAGCTAAAAAAAGAAAGCCCGAAACCGCTGGATGACTTATCGTGCTCTTGATGACTCACACAAATCGCAAAAATCGATATGACAGATTTCGTTTTAGGAGACTTTAACCACAAAGACAGAGAGAACGCCCCGCTCAGTCTGAAAAATTTTAGGACGAGGAATTGCAGCACTTACCGAAACGAAACTCAAACGAAACAGTTCTTATGTATATCTCGGAGTACAGCAAGCTGTACAGCTCTCGCAGTTTTATAAATAAGTTTTAAAAAGCTTTAAAATATAAGTCTTAAAAAAAGTAAGAAATTAATTTATACGCTTCATATAACAAACTGATGCTGTGACCCGAATTTTTTATCTATAAGATCACGCGATGTGTTTTGTAATCAAATTGCGATAAATTACGAAAGCTTCTAATGCACATTGGATCAATGCAGGAATTTGATTGCCTTCCTTGTACTGCTTTCGCATAATTTCGCAATAAATTTACGAACGAATGAAGCGGAAGAAAGCTAATTACACCGCATGGATCCGCCCGAAATTAGCTGGAAACATTTTACAACACAATGCGCCGTATGCATGCACGTGTAATTTGTCAAGTAAGTGTCTTGAGACATTGCTTGAAAAGGCCTGTTTTTGTAATGCAAATCACCATCGTTCGTAATTACTGGCAGACGCGGTCTACGTGAATGCATGCAGATCGTGGGCGGTTACCACGAATCGTTACACAGTAACGATTAATATCATCGTCTGATACGCGGAAATACATACGGTAATGCGATTTGCGGAATATTCAGACGCATGCGGAATTTACCGGAATTTCGTTAAGCATAGTTAAATAAAAATTCGAAAGCTCTCTCTCTCTCTCTCTCTCTCTCTCTCTCTCTCTCTCTCTCTCTCATCCGAACATAGACGTACAGGGAATCGCGAATGCTTTATTGCGAATATCTGGATATTCGCGGCTCGCACGCTCAAATACAGGATTGACAATGAGATCCGGCGAAAAACCGAGCGATTTGAATATCTCGCTGTCCAACGATCTCCGAGTCGCATCCGGTGGAAAGGGAAAAAAAGGGGAAAAAAAGGAAGAAAAAAAGGGAAAGGAGAGGGGGATCGAAAAAATACGAATATGCGCGAATATGCATTCATTATTTCCGCTTTAAGCGCCGGTGAAGGGTATTTCCCCGCCTCTTTCTTTTGTTCGTGGCGTTTTGATTTAGATCTCGCGTTCGAGTGTTTCCCGGAACATCAGATTTATCTCGCATTCTGTCATGTATGATTAACAATCGAGCGCCAGGATATTGTCACGTTTACGCGTGAGTAATATGTATATATTTTAATCCAAATCACGCGTTCGTGTAGCATTTTAATTTCAATGATGGAACTACGCCGGCTTCAAAGAATTCGCGCGAGATGCGCGATCAAGTTAATCGACCACGACTGCGACTTGATCGACGCAACTTGATCGTGCTCTGAATACATATCGAAGAGCACTTCCGGCATAGTTTGTTCGATGAATTTCATTGTACGCGTTCTGTTGTCCCCAAGTATAATAATCTGTTCGTAAAATCCTGTACGTAACAATGGTGTTGACGTGCAATTTTACGGCGCCACACGTTCAAAGTGATTTCTGATAGCAATGACCCTTATTATTCCGGAGCGGACCGCAAGCAGTTTGGTTGACCCGAGTCGAATCTTCCTCGTGGCATGCCAAGGAAATTTCCTCGGACGTGCCGCAAACTCCGTCCTGCCCTTTTATCGGGGAAGCGCAGCTGGGAAATATGGAAATAATGTTACCAATATCTCGGCGTACCGCGGGTAGGGGGCGGTTGAAGGGGGTGAAGAGGGCTGAAGGGGGGCCAAGAGATGGGCCGAAACGAAGGGCGGAAAGTGCAGTGGCAGCGAGTGCGCGAATGCGAACGCGAGCGCGAAACGCGAAACGCGATATTGATAGGCGAAGAAAAACACGGCGCCATTATTAATACCTCCGTTTTCGAAGCTAGCGCGATGGAAGACGATGGAAATAGAATGCGAAAAGGGGATGAATCTGTCTGTAAAAAAGCGAGTAATTAAATAATGTATATGTATGTAATGTATAAATGTATACACGCAGGCGATTCGAATTAGCGGAAGACAATGTTTGCGCATGATGAATGCTGCCGAAACGGGATATCTTTAGCACCGATTGTCCTTTCCTGATTCTTATGAATAAATTATCAGCGCATGTAATATACGTGTACGGGTGCATGTATGTATGTACGAGAAACAAAAGTAACTTTCATCACGGAACTTTGAACGATGATGATTGATCCGCATGTGACCTTCCTCAAAAGGATTTCTGCCATTGCTCCTGCATTATCGGCAGTTTACTCTTATCTCGAATATGACATAAAAGTCTCCCAATAGCATACGTCAACATATTGCTTCATTACTTCTTCCAAAGGCATCACGATTATTTTATAGCAACATCACCAACGGCCAGCATGCATTATTGTTCGGCGGACACGCTTCCGGCGTGGTCCGAGCTTCTTGATACACATTCGCCTGGCGAACAAACAAGAAACCAAAATCTTCTAAACACACTCGCCCGCGCGTTTCTCATTCCTATCGAGAGATCCTCGTCTACGTGTAAAAACGAAGGATATATCTGCGTCCTGCATCGCGCATGCGGCTGCAGTCGTGCGGGACGCCCGGATCCTCAGTGCGCTCGTCACTCGCGACGCGTCCGGGACGATTCTCTCTAGCTCCTCTCACTCGCCCTCTCGAGACTATCCCCGGCTCTCTTTCTCACTCTCTTCCTCGTCCTGTGCTCACCCCCTTTCTCGCCACGAGCATCGGCGCGTCGCGTGATCGCCGCATTCGCCGAGGTGCTTTCCGCCGATTGTGAACGTGCGCCCGGAAGTCTCGAACCACGCCGGAGGATTCGCCGATCCTCCGAGGGAAAATTTGTCGGAGCGATCGCGAGACTGCCGACCGGCAAGGAACCGAGAAACGCGCGGGAAGTTGCCGATGCGACAGATTCTCAAGTGTCGTCAAGTGTCGTCTGTGCCGTTGCTTTGAGTGCCGGTCGCAGCCGCAGGGAGTAAGAGCTGCTTGCAGTGAAAGCAAGCAGTCCGGAGGATGTCAGACGACACGGTGACGGCTCGGCACTGAGTACGTAAAAATAATCGAGACAATGTCTGGCCACATTGCGTTTAACTACTCGCCGCCCGACTCGCCCGCGCCGGTGCTTCCACAACTTAGTTTCCTTGCCGCTTGGCTTCCTCAGCGCGTTACTTAGTTCCGAACTTTCAAACTTTGATGACTCGTGGAGAAAGAGCTGGCTTCTCATTTTATTTTAGTCCGAAACTGCCTTATCATCGTGCCGATTACACGCCGGACACATGACGAAGATCTCTCTCGCGACTGTCCGAACCGGCGACGAGAGATTCCGCGCGGGAACAAGTCCGATTTCCTTCAATCATACCTCGAATCGAGGCATCCTGAATCACGCTCGAGTTGCGAGATGGAAATTAGAAAACGACGAGAAAATTTATCTCCTCGGTACTTTGCGGTATCTTGAAGGTTGCGTCATTATTTCTCGTGGCTTCGCGGCGGAATCCCGCGCGTGAGGAGATTATTTCTCTCCTCCTGTCTACAGACTTGAGTTCTTTTTGGGAACTCAAATGTGATCTTATTGCGGTGACCGCGGGCTACTTGAGGACTTGAGAAGCTGATTCCCGCCGTGGGATCGCGATGGATCTCACTAGCGTTGGAAACGAGAATTGCGGCATGGCTGGACACAACAAATTCCTTAAACGATGACGTTTTCCGTTATCGTCTCTCTTTCTCTCAATCTTTTCAGAAAGCTCTTGCCACTTTTCTCGACTGTTCGTGTGAATTTCGAGATCGAAGCAGCGAAACTATCGCCGAATCATTTGTTGTATCGAAGCGCGGATTTCTGTGGAGATAAATCGAAAGCGAGATGGAGAGATGCGTATTATATTTTAATAATCGTTATATTTTTATCCGCTGCAAGTAAATCCCTACTAAAGCAAAAAGTACTTCAGCCACGCTCGACACCGATTATTTATCGTTTCAAGCCCGTCCGATAACCGCGCCGGAGTCCCAGTTCCCGGCGATTCCGCCGGATCGAAAAGTTAAATCAACGCGGATGCCGTTTATCTATCGCGCTCGCGAGCGTAACTTTCCTCACACGAAACACAACGTCCGACTTTATCGCGCAAGTTGCCGACTAACTGCAGATAGGCGTAATTGCTGCCATAACGTGACGAACGACAGCTGTCTCGAGTTTCACTACTTCGTTATTCCGCTCAAAGTCACCTGCCTTTCGTAACCTAATCACGCACGATTGCGTGTTTGCCGCAACTGACAAAGAGAGGGCACGGCGAAAAGTTACCAAAAAAAAAGGAAAAAAAAAAAGAATTCGCGGTATCCGTCGAATCGAGGAATTCATGTGCGCCGTACCGGATCCGGCTGCGAATTGTCAACTGCCGAATTGTGGCTGCTGAAAGATTCGAACGGGACAATTCTCGCAGGAGGAGAACAGCTTCATCGTGGACCAAGTACCGAGAATATACGGCGTGCAGTTGGAAGCAAAGAGCAATAAACTTCGAGAACACCGCCCGATAAATAGAGAAAATATCTAAAGTTCGATCACGGATCTCGAAACGCACACGTTCCGCTCCGCTGACGGATATTCCGGGATCCGCTTCTTCCCCTTCGCGAATCTATTTTCTCGGTCTCTCCGTGAGACACGGCTCGTGTAGCTTTATCGCGTCAGTTAAGATGAACTCGGGGAATATCTAAATATGATTCGCCCGAACGCGTGTGAGTTCTCGCGCTGCCGAAAGAACGCTCGTTCTCCAACTGGCGGCGATAAAGAAGGGAGAATCTCGCAGAAGCGCGAATGTCAGGAGTGATTAATGATTCGCGATTACCGCTTTCGTTCTTTCGTTTCTTACACGTTTCTTGAACCATCGGAAAGATATCGATGAATTTCCGAATAGCAGGCTAATTGCCGCGTTGATTCAGCGGAGATGGTCGATGATAGCTCGAGAAAGAGAGAGAAAGAGAGGTAGCAAAAGGAAAATATCGCCCTTCAGCGCGATCCAGCGAGCTCGAAAAGGCTTTTACGCGCGATAATGAGCGCGAAATGGACCTAGCACCGTATCGTACATCAATAATAGCCCATTCATGACGCGTGTTGACTTGATTATAGATCGTCCATCAACGCATCGATTTAATTACCCACTAAATCGACACTCGGAAAATACCGCTAATTTGGCTGGCGGTCGGTGTTTTATCGCGATGAATGGAAGAATGCCAGCGTAACGAATGGATCTTGCTCGACTCCATCCAACCGATCATCATCCCCCGCTCAGAGACTCGTTAGACCCAAAATCGTAAACGAGGCTTTATTCACGGCGCAGTCGCCGATAACGCGGCCTTCCCCTCCCGCAAGCGAGGGTAATTAGATAATTCACGACGCACGCGAGATGTTGCTAGAAATCGGTGGTTCGATAACGCGCCACTGCGTTTATCGCGATCCAGCATGAAGGACCGGAATCGAATCCGCGACGAGCTCGCCTGGCTAGGTCCGGTGAATTCTGCTGATTTCGCGACTGGCGATGGCCCGACGCGCGGATAATTTCCCGTTCGCGTATCCAGCGTGAATTATTGCCCTTTAACTCAGCTGTATCTCCGCAGATATATCACGTCGCGGAACAAATATTTTCCCACCGTGCGCAATTTCCTTCATTTCATAGGCAGGAGAAAGAGCGCGCGCGAGACGGAAGGACGAGCACCCATAGCGCATGCATAGCAGACGATCACGGAGGAACGTCAGGAAATAGGTGTCAGGGCGAAAATAAGAAGAGAGAGAGAGAGGGAGGGAATGAGAACAGTAACGTTCGAGTGGTCGATGGGAATTGATCAGGAGCTGACATTGGGACGATCGTTATGTTTCCACGATTGATCGCTGTTTTTGGCCTTTTGGCCTCGACAACAATGAGAACGCTGTTGCGATATTTTCCAGTCGCAGCTAGAAGCGTTTCACGACGTGACAGTTTCGAGAATGACTGGATACGGCGCCAACAATGTTGGCGTAAAGTCGCTGCATCGCGCAAACTGCAGCGTTTCTGCGAAACGAGCGCTCTCGAGTTCAGCCACTTCCATCTGAGTTATTCCATTGCGAGCAACCGATTCAAGCGGCATTCGATGTATCGATTAATACGCCGAATGATATCCCTGGGCAGACGAAAACTCTTGCATCAGGATTTCCACGAGGTTTCTCGCGTTTTACCAACGTGTGCGATGGTTTCCATATTGCGTCGATTTCCTTGCGATCCTTGTATTTCTCCTTACGGTGATGGGATGGGGAAAGAGAATAACTCGGTGGGAATCCCTTTAGGAGGGAGATCGTTTCCCAAACTTCCTGTAGGTGCGATTACTTCAGCCGAGGATGTCACGTTTGCAGGGAAATGGCGTTTCACGTTAGCGTTTCCATCACGACGCACCGATGTACGTAACACGGTAAATTACATGATATCGTGCTCTCGATACCCGGAGCGTTTTATCCCGAGACGCGAGAGAGAAGTGGGAGACGAGAGGGAGATACGTGCACGGGCATTAGCGGAGAAACTTTTCTTCGAATCTTATCTAGCGACGAGGGATAAAATGCACGAGTGATCACACATTTCCATTTTATTTACCGATGGCCGCAGGGACAATCCATTTCCCTGGTATATTACACGGTAAACATCTCAGAACGCCGGGCTACAAGTCCTGTCGCACGCGAGAAAGGAGCGCGTTTGATTATAACGGCCTTGAATTTTGCGAAAAAATCGCGTCTGTTAGTGTCTCCTAACATGATGGTATCGTGATGATACGCATCGTTAGAGAACGCAATGTCTCATGTAATAAAACGCGCGTTCGCATACGGAGCGAATTATTTTCCCTTAAGAAACTCGACGGTAGAAATTGAATGATCCCCCTTTCGTAACGTTTCGAGTTACTTTACGCAATGTTGTATATGTGGAAAGGTTGCGTTATCCAAATGCGCTGTGACAAATAGCGAGAAGCTATTCTCGTAGCGATGCACGATACATAAATGGATAGCATTCAGCTTCATCGCCAAGTGTATGTTTAAACACGCATATTGCACACGAATGAGATTTTTCTTTGCTCTTTCCTTTTGCTGCTCTCTTTCCTTCTGCGAGAAAGATTCAAGAGAAAATGAAGGAAAAACTGCAATGTTGCAAGATACCATCGAGACCTCGATTGCGATCAAACGATTGCAACCTTTTTCAAAATACGGACAAGCATCACGCGTGAACATCGTACGCTTATGCTGTCACAGTCTGACTAATGTAATGATCATACTACTGAATTATAAAAAAAAGGATTATTTATGTTTTGCGCAATTTTCATCGGCACGAAACGTATCGATTGTGACCGAACGCAACATTTTTCAAAGTACCGACGAATAACAAGGCGCATATTATTGCAGTCTGACTAATGTAACCATCACACCACTAGATCTTATAAAAGGAACGATGATTTCTTGCGCAGCATCAGCCGGAGGCAACGTCGAAAGGCGGGCCGCCGTAAAGGAAAACAGGATGATTGATTTAAAAAACGAATATGAAACGTAATCTATTCTGACGATTTGCAATAGAAGAGCGACAGGAAAAACATAAAACGATTCGACGAGATTATTCACGTTTATCAGCATTAATAATGCTGCCAATTCAACGCGACAAGCTCATTATTTTGAGGGCTTATTTGACCATTAGAGCGATAGAGCGTTATCTTTTATCGAAGACAAACGACGCGAGAGGAAGTTGCGAGAGATTGCTCGGGATGATAATTGAAGAAAAATCAGGAAAATGAAAAACGAAAGAAAATTAAATGCGACTTAAATATCGTGGACATCCGAAAGATCGATTCTCACGAGCTCGCACAGTGTCCTCTCCAACCGTACTATTCCCGCGTCGAGAAACATGATATTTGCATTTAAGATGAAACGTAACATCCAGGCACGTACTTGAAACATAAATTTCTCAGCGTCATTTCGTGCTACTTACAATAAGAATTCCACGCGACGAAGAGGTAGCGGATTCTATCGCGATTTTTGAATTACTATATAATTCGACAAATTAATCTCTTGCTTTCCTGTAAAAATTATTCATAAAGGAATACAAGAAAGCTTTCAATCGGTAAATAGTCATTCTCAATGATAACCTTGAAGCATTCATCGGCCAGGCAACCTTGATGAACACTTTTCGACAGGATTATCGCTACTTGAAATGAAAAGCAAGGAATTAACTTGTGCCCAATATCACAGCTGTTAAATGTGTGGAGAAGTACTTTGAATTTCTCGAGCACGAGATCTATGGACAAAGTTTTGAACTTGCAAGAATCACGAAATTATCCTGAAGACTGTGTCGCTACTTCTCTGTGGAGAAACTGTGCTCCGGATGAATTTTCGGAGCATGTAAACCAACAAGAGTCTCCGCTCTCGAAGAGCCTTCGATTGATCTCACCCTGATATGGGAAATTGACACGCCTCAGTCACGCGAGGCGATAAAACAACCGTGGAGCTAATCGAAAATCAAACGTAAATAGAAGATGAATCTAGAGCCAATATCATTCCTTGGTCTCGTCTCTCACGCAGCATTGCTCGCGACTTGACAGCATCGCGCCGTTCGCACTCAAACGCGAAAACCGGCCGCGGTTAAATCCAGCGTGAGTTAATTCGTCGTTTGCGTGCCCTTTGCGATTTTTCCGTCACATTACCGCAGCTTTGGTCGCAGCTGCTTTATCGAGGATAAGAAAAATGCGGCCCCGGGTGCGGCGATACACGCTCTCGCTCGTCCCCGAGCGATAACTTAGTTTGTCGAAGGTAGATTAGAAGCTGCCTTCGGGCAGCTTTGCGGACCACCGCACGGCGGAGGGGATCCAGCCTGACGCACATTCGTTCGCAAAACTTTCCACCCTGGCGTGAAAAAAAATGACCGGGGCGTGCGTGGATGGCTTGTGGGCGGATCGCGACGGCCGCTTCCTCGTCTTCGGCGCCCGTTGCCGGAAATCGCCCGCGATTCTGCACCACTATCCATCCATCCATCCATCACGGAACCACCACCCTCCGTGGAAGTTACTTGCCCATTCGTTATCGCGAGAGTGAATTCGGCCAGAACTCGAGAATTCCACGGTCAGGCGGGCCGCTCCCGCCGCGCATTCTGTCTTTTAAATTAAGCGTGTCCCTCCCGCGCCGCCTCGAGTTGAATTCGTTTCTGCGAGTTGCGGATCTCTCGTCGCGTGAAAAATGATTGTCCGGGCCGATTATCGAGGCTCCCCGTCAAAGCATAAGAGATGGACGGATACACGCGCGCTGGAATAAATTGCTGCTGCTTCCTTCCTCTGCTGGCGAGTAACGCGCGAAGCCAAGTCACGCTGAGTGCTCTCTCTCTCTCTCTCTCTCTCTCTCTCTCTCTCTCTCTCTCTCTCTCTCGAATCGCTCTCTTCCACGTTTGCTCCGGTAACACCAGGCTGCGATAACAACCGCCGACACGGAATACCGCGATTTCTCGTGGCAGAGAGATATATATTACGACGGGCTCTCATTGTTCCATGATAATGAATTGAAAACAAGCGAGTAATCTCGGATTGATTATGAGGGCGGCCGCGACGTGAAGCGTAATTAACACGCGCGGGGGGAATAATTTCTCGGATGTCATGTTTGATTTTCTTTCCGAGGTCACCGTTGCGATAATTCCGGAACAAGGAGGCGCGTATCTTCAGATTTTACTAGCACGTTCCGCCTTGCCGATCTTTCTGAAAGCCTCGCAGCGAGTGCTTTTAATGGCTTTGCTTATTGCAACGTAACTTTCCGGATTCCTTTATTTGCCTGATTAAAATAGGAGAAAAATTTGCTAAGACTCTCCGGATAATGAAAATTGAGCGTAGCGCTTGGCTATCCTTTCTCTCTTGTTACGTATCTAATATCGTAGCGCATGTTTAATTAAATAAAATTCTTATTAGCTAAGCTTAAAACATACACACATACGCATGCGCACATACAGATTATATATATATATCGCTTATCAGGAAGTTAGGACGATGTTAATAATGTGGAGATACGTGGAAGATACAATTTTTACAATTTGCAATTTTTCACCAAAACGGGCAAGTTAGATCGATTGAGCTGAACGATCCTCATCGTTGATCACTGAGAAAAATTCGAGAACGCGATCAATGATACTTTAACATCCAAAGAAATCGCGCTCATTAGCGTCAGGAGCGTCCACCGTTCGTTCAACCGGAAGAAATAAGGGAGAAAAAAAATTCTGGAAATCGCGTCATGCGTAGAATCATGCGCGTGGCACGGCGAAGTAACGGTGGACGAAATATTGCAGGGAAGCTCTGCAATCTCGCAAACCGCCGCGATTTCACAAAAATCCACGAGCGCGAACGCGACAGATGCAGTAGATGCGAGAGAGACGCGGAAGGAGAGACGGAGAAGGAATCGCGGAAAGGCGGAAAAGTGGCCATTAACGATCAAGGAGGCGTGAACGGTATTAACGAAGGGCACGAGCGCGATGATGGGTATGGGCTCGACGGGACGGCTCGAGCGAATGCTTCCGGGATAGAAACGCGCCTTAATCTGCCGGATGCTGGCCTAAGGGCGGGGGTAAAAGCGAGGACACGGAGCTCGTTACAGGTAAACATCGTTCTGCGCCGTGCATGTATTTATCTTGTTTCAAGCCCCGTCGGCTTCGTTTGCCCCTGCAGAGAGGGATGTATATATACATATATACATATATATATATATATATATATATATATATATATGCACATCCGGTTATATAATTGCGCTCACTTACTTAACTGGAATCCATCTCTCGTTAGGGATTTCAGCGCGCCGTGATTCCCAATAAATGTCCCGGGTCCCCAAGCTGAAGGGCGGAGGGGAGGAGCATCTCGACGAGATCGCCCCAACATCGGAAGTTGTCCAGGTTGTTAGGCGGCGACGGTGGAAGGGGAGGAACAGTTGGAGGAACAGAGAGAAAGAAAACTCATGAGGGTGATAAGGGGAAACGCGAGGAGCGGCTGAGCCGACGAGCGACTTGGCCGACGAAACGGATAACTACGAGAAGGCGAATTTCCCCTCCCCTTCCCCTCATCTACCTTATAATACGCTTAACGAACA
Source organism: Eciton burchellii (assembly GCA_020341155.1). Lineage (NCBI taxonomy): Eukaryota > Metazoa > Arthropoda > Insecta > Hymenoptera > Formicidae > Eciton > Eciton burchellii. The sequence goes on along the minus strand of JAHMML010000012.1, from coordinate 2,426,851 downwards.
CGCCGCGAGAGAGGGAGAGAGAGAGAGAGAGAGAGAGAGAGAGAGAGAGAGAGAGGGAGGAGGGAAGGAAGGGAGGGAGGGAGAGTCGCGTGGGATGAGATCTATCGCCGGGAGTGCTGCGGCAGCTCGGAAAGGTCACACAGCAAGATCCCGGGATCACGCCACGCATCTGTGAAAATTCCGGGAAACTCCGCTGTGACAAAACGAGGTCTTTTCTGCGGCAGGKATTTTGAAACGGTCGCAGACGGTCCCCGTTAAAGGATACGCGCTCGCCTGCGCGTATATTTATATTTGTCTCCATCTCTTTGTCTCTCTTTCTCTCTTTCGTGTCGGCCGCAGGTCGAAGATCGCAGAGATCTCCGTTGGAGATCAGCGGCAAGCGTTTTTCAGACGTGTTTCCTGCTTCGTGTATTCGTCTGCGGATTAGTTGCCATTATTGTTTTGTACGTTTTGCGCGTATCGCGATCGCATTAAGTAATGACGAGAGGAGCGATAATCTGCACTATATGACGTGTTTATTAACGCAACAAGTGTTACGGGTACAGCTGTTCGTTGTGCGACGTGTACGCCCCCGTTGTCTTTGTCTTACGCGAAGAGACTGTCGCAGGCATTAGCCCTCCGCCCGAGAAGGGAGGATCGGGCGAGATGGACTAAGATGGACTAAGCTTGCGTAACAGATGGAAATGCGCGTAGGTTAAGCGAATTCGATTGGATTAAGAGTACTTGTGACCATTTATCGCACAGCGACAGCGATTATCAACGATAATTGATCGTGATTGGTACATCGATAGATTGAAGAAACCGCGCGCTTCAAAGCATGTGAGCGATCGTAAAGGTCACATGCGTGCTAAATAATCCTCTTTCGAGCATTCTACATACGCGCGCGCGCGCATGTGCACGAGAGAAATAAAATTTGCGCTCCGTTGAGGTAACTTTGCGCATCTTTTGCGTTGCGGAGGAACACTCGAGCCATAAAGTAAGATGCCTTTATGTTCCTTTAGCTGAAGAGGGCACCGAAGGCTTCCCTTCGGGAAGGGAAAAGCGCGACTGGAAGCCTCGTTAATGGACTTGATTATTATGGAATACGCGTGAGAATGGCATGCACGCGTTACCTTCGGGGATCAAGTTTCGAGGGTAAGTTTGCGAGACTGTGGATCAGAAAGCGGAATCAGCTCGGTGAAAGAGCGGGCTCACGTCCGGGTGACTCAACGGGGATGAACTTTCCGTGCAGAATAATTCGATACACGCGGAGCCAACGGAATCGACTGACTGCAAGGGGTATCGGTAAATATGTATCTCGCTCTCGGTTCTTTGCGTGCGACACCGCTTTCAAGCCCTTTAGGCTCCCTTTTCGACGCGTCGTTCCGGCGAGAAGCCGCTCGTCTGCCCGTGGAAAAGTGTACTTAGCTTATATCGATTAAAGATTCTCTTGAAACTCACAAATTGGATGATCTCGCTCGATCATGTGAATATCATGTGAACACGATATTTTAATCCGCAGCCGTAAAAGTACGCGCCGTGTGATTCTACTTGCCCATTTTAGCTAGAGAATGCGTTACGTTCACGACTACTAACTCTTATAACACGAGACTTGATTTCGGGTATTAACGAATCATGTGATTCTTCTTGATCGGGGATAGCCCGTGTTCAAGGGTATTTCTTGATGGAAATATATATAGGAATAATCTTACCAAATCAGCAAGTATAGTTCACCAGGTCATCCCTGGAATAGTCGATAGATGCAAGCTTCCTCGAGGATCGCAGGAGAACGTCGAGAATTATTTAAATGATGAAATATGTTCCATTATATTTATACAATGTTCAAATAATCTTGGTTAAAAATAAGATAATGAAAATATAACGCGTTATTAATATAAAACTTAAAACACAATTTGTAAGAATTAAAACAAAACATAAATTGAACTGCGATTAAGATACACTAACTGAGATCAAGAAAATCACTCGCAGCTACTAACTGATTGTCAAGTGTCGATGAAAACTCGGCCGCGAATCACAATTTATGTGTATCCCCATTTCACAAACATTCTTTCAGTTAATCCGTCCTGTACCCTTGCCAGGGACACAGAGGATTATAACATAGAGGAATAAGACAACAACAGTAAGTAAAGTATCGAGAGTTCGTGGAGTGTGACGGACAATACAAATGCATATCCTTGTTGCTCTTTAAAGCATACGTAGCAATGATTTATTACCGGAATTTATTACAGTGATCTGATGAAACGCCAACAAAGAATTGTTGGATAATTTAAAAATCACACCCACGATTAATCCGGCCTCGAAAAAAATTTTGCAAATATGCTAGATTTATATAATGCCTCTGCAGAATGACAGGAAGAACGCTAACACGATATATGCCGAATATATTAATCCCCGTATTAATATCCGATTTAATTACCGTTTGATTGATTATTATTGCGTCAATATTCAAAATATCCGCGGCGATGGAGGGGAGAGCTGATAATTAGCCGTGATTATACGCGAAATGAAAATTGGACGCGCCGATGTCCGGGTCGGCCGATACGCGAGCGATACGCAAAAGTTCGCAGATGCGCTCTAAGTCGCTCAATAATTCACGGCGTAATGGCGTAACGCACATAAGCGGAGCAATTAACTCTAATTACCGAACTGTGTCGCGCGCTGCGACATATAATGCGGCTCGTTCGATAACAATTACGCGGGCGATATATCTCGCGCAAGATCGGCCGGCCGAAGTTCCGACCTTAACTTTACTCGAGCACGGCGATAATATCGCGGCGAATACTCTCGAACGAGAAGAAGAACGCGTTGATCGTCCACGATTTACGACGCGCTTCGCCGATCCAGCGAGCTTGATCTTTCCAACGGAATTTATCGTGTTTATCGCGAGTTATTTAGCCATTTGACAAAATCCAGCGTGCGAAGGGCGACGAATCTCCGAGTGCGATCGAGTTAACGAGATAATCGTCGCCGCTTCTCATCGATAATTGTCGAGTGATGCTCGATGATTCGCTCTTGCGCTAGATAACCGCTCGATCCATCGTGCAGCGATTATCGCGTTGCTTGCTGCGAGTTATCACGCCCCGATGCATCGCTATCGCAGCAATTCGCTGTTCGTTATCGCGGAAAGCCGCGACGAGCTCGCCGAACGCTCGAAGGACCCGAATAACTCATTTCGTGCCCTTTCCTTCTCGTTTCCTTGGCAATTCGTTCTGGAAAGTTATAACGATGCTCGTCGTGCAAACTTGTCGCGATTAATTGTAATCCGAGAGATCCTCGGACTCTTGAGTGCTTTTTTTCCTGCTCTAAGGGATTTTCTCATTGTTTCATAACTTTGCCCTTGGTATTGCGTCGTGCAAACGCGCAGGTGTCTCATAATGATTTCATTCCAATTCTCGTGTATAAATATAGCAAAGTACTTTCTTTGGTTAATAATTATAGCAAGGTATTTTATTTCACATGATTGTCATGTGAAAGGATTTTACTTTCCATGATTTAATTACAGGTCCTTGATTAACTCGCGGATAAATCGTGGTGATAATACGAGATTACTTTTTACGCACAAGTTCGTCAAATCAGCGCAGATTGATTTTCTAAACTTCTCGACTAAACTGTCACTGTTTCGAATTTAACGTGTAAGTCACGTGATGACTATTTCCGTTCCGTTCCGACTATTCATTTCGCAGGCAGGAATCATCGACTGTTGCTCGATTATGTTCAATCGATTCGAACGCAGCGAGAAACTCGCAATAATTCGAAACGCCATTCGCGGCTTATCGAGCGCTTTTAACAACATTTTCAGAGTTTTAACTTCGCTGACGATCGCCTATATCCCGACGTCGACGTCTGCTCCTTTCTCGACTCGTACTACTTGGTGATCGCATTGTACTCGCTCTCGGGACTTTAAGATGAACTTTAAGGAGAAATAAGCTCGCGGCAAGTTTCGTCTGCTGGCACACCAACGCACAACCGCTGTAATTGCGTGCGCAATGAATAATCGTCGTGACTCCGACTTTCCGAAAGTAATCGTACCGGAATTTAATTAATTCTCGTTTAATTACTCCTACGATTACGCATTACGTGTCGAAGAATAGAATTGCGCCACGCAATTATCATCATGCATTTCGTTGAGCTGTGATTATGTCATTCTGTAAAATTATCGGATATTTGTAGAAATGAAGATACATAATTTGCACAGTTGAAGCAGCTCGAGCTTTATGATGTGCAATTTTAATAATAAAAAGATTGCAATGAAACATAATCTTCATCGCTCTCAAGTGTAATACTGTAAAAAATAGACAGTTTCAAGAGTTTTCTTAATCTTATGAGTATTGCATATAAATATAAATATAGTAATCTATAAATAATATAATAATCTATAAATTATCTAGAACTTTTCTAGAAAAGATTGTTTAAAATTCAATACTGTTGATCTTATCCTATAATTTACAAAATTAACTAACAGAAAATCAGCAAAGGTATCGCATCTTTAATCAGTAATAGATGTCGTAATCAATCTTTGATAAATTTTCCTTTATCTATATAGCTATTCTTTTATTGGGATCACGAAAAGATGTGAGGAGGATCAATTTTGTAAAAATTGATAAAGAAAATATCGAATTGCAAAGCTTATATAAAATGACTAAATGAGTATCGGAGAAATTGTAAAGCATTTTAACTCGAAAAAGCTTTATTTGGAACTTTACTTTAAAACTGATCTATAAAATCATGTTGACGACGAGATACAAGCTAATGCTTCGTATTGGCTAATTTATTTAGCTAATGAGAAAGGATTTCTGCTGTAAAAGTAAGCGATTTAGCCGCATGAGACATCCATTTCAGCGATAATTATCAGTTACGCGTTCTGAAATCAAACTAGCGATAAAAAAACAGGAAAAGAGTAACTGAGATTCACTGAGCTGATCCTGAAGATTTTAAAATATCTTGAAGCATTGCGCCTTTTAACCTGAAGGAAGCTACTTCGATTTATCATTTATAACGACGTAAAGTGACACAACTTTTTTATATTCTTTCAAAAAGCCATTCAAAAAGTTTTTCATTGACCGATGAAGAGCTCTTAGTCATAATATTTGAAGGAGGCTGCAAATATTCATTATGATTTAACGCTACATTAGGATTCCAACGTCTGAGTACGCTGCAGCCGATAATAAAACTGTGCATTGCTCGTGAAGAAAAATAGATGAGTACAACAGCTGAGAGACCTTCCAGAGAGAGAGAGAGATAGATAGATAGATAGATAGATAGATAGANAGAGAGAGAGAGAGAGAGAGAGAGAGAGAGAGAGAGAGAGAGAGAGAGAGAGAGATATGATAATAAGTTATCTTTAAGAAAACTTAAAGTCACAAGATCAATAATTTTTAATAAGAGAACTGTTACGATCGTTACAAACAATCATGAAAAGATCCTTGAACATTTCTTTGAAGCTGCAGAAACAAGCACAGAACAAGCATCAGCGCAATTCTTCAAAAGATTTTAATATTGAACAAGGAGCGTGATATCTGAAAAGCGTTATCATTTGTTGCTGCAAATAATACTTCAATGATGTTGATACTTTCTTGGAACAATCTTAAAACTTTTATGCCACGGAGTTCCGGCAAGTTCCATCGAAGCAGCTAATGCATCAGGCTGATCAATGCAATTCGGCTTTTACAGTTCTTCGAAGCATCTTCTCAATGATCTGGCTGAAGCAACAGCTTACGGCTCTTAGGACTCTTTATCACGATACGTAAATCGCAACATGCAATCTCTTGATGGAGGAGTCTTTAGTCCTTTCAAAACATCAATACAATAAAGCGATAAATAATTGGAAATGAGAAATCCTTGAAAATGGAACATCTAACGAAAAGTCTGTAATGATTTATTTAAAATCGGTTTCTCTTATTAGAAATACATATAAATACATATACATACAAGTTTTGATTTTAAATAATACAATAAAAGAATTTAGCGACAGGAATCGTTCCTTTTTCATGAAAACGCTTTCACAGAGAATGAATTTATGTCAGCTAATATAATCGATCGATCGGATCGATTTTTGCAAGAAATTCCGATATCAAGCGCTATCGAAGATTTAGATGAGTTAATAAAGACATCGGTGACCACAAATGTAAACATACTTTCTAGTCTTGAAGTTTCTACAACAACAACCAACAACAATCAACAATCGGAAGAACTTCGACTTCAAAACTTCGCTTCAGTCTCGAAAAGTTGAAGAAGGCCGCGGAATAGTCCTACATCCTCAGGAATCATCATTGTTATCGTCCTTGGCTCGACAACTTTTGATGCGTCTTGGCATGCATTCGCGTGCTCTCTTACAATATATTTTTTTATAAGAAAGTTTCATCGCAGGTCCCTTAGCTTATTATTTCTTACTCACACAATTTTTGTCAATCGCGTTGAGTTGTTGCTGATATGAACTACATGGGACTATGTAGAATTACAGTTTTCTGCCAGGTTCAAAGCAAAGAGGTTTTACTAGGTAAAACGCTTCACTGATTTGCCATTGGTCTCCCGTGAGAGAATCGTCGCTTTAAGCGTTATCGAGATCGAATTGCGATTTCTGGCTCACGCACTTCCTCGCAGATAAATCGTAAAAGATTAAATGATGGTACAATAACAAGATATTTCCGTACTCCTGAAGCAAAATCCTGAATCTGAAAATCTGTTTTGTGCGGAATTTTGATTAGAATCAAGGTTATTTATCCGCATAATACGTGTACGGAAAATATCATTTCTCTTAGCGCCTAAAATATTCAATAAAAATTCTGTCAATCTACTTTGAATGAGATATATAATGTTATTCAGATATTATATAAAATACTTGATATCTTAAACTACTTAATAACTTAAATTGATAAAAGAAATTGAGCTTTATTTTGAAAAGTATTAATTTATCAAAAACTCACTTTGATCAATTTTACAATGATTGTGCAATGATCGAAGTCACTGAGCAGTGGAACGATGTAGCTTCTGCAATATAAAAATCAAAGGATCGCATTAAGCGAGCTGCTTAATTTATATTACAAAAGTATTTATATTACTCTTCCGTTGTCTCAAATGGAAGCCGCTTGCTTCACGATTTATGAAAATTAGCGGATTGTGTATTGAACGCGGATAAAACGTTGCGTCATGAAAGAGAGATTTGCCCACTTTTACATTAATCTTCTTACAGAACGTAATTCTACATGAGGATGCTCTTGGAAATCCTCCCGAGCGCGACTATTCTCGAAAAAAGCATATTGAGATATATCGACTTACGCAAGACGTTGGCGCCTTGCATCTCTGAGTTTTTAAGGCGCGTTTCGCGGCGGGATACGCAGCGCGATCCACAAGTTTTGGAAGGAAGTTCGCGTAAAATAAGAAGCTCGCCAGAATGATATCAGAATCTTTTTAAATCCGAAATGAACACGACACGACTCGTTGAGCGCTCAATTCCAATCGTTGCATCGTCGTTGGAAGCTCCTCTCTCGTAATAGACTCCGATCGATCGATTACTTTCAATTTCGGAGACGTCGTCGACTCTTTCAGTTGCAATTTTAATGGAGGGAATAGAAGACAGTCTGAAAGTGACGAGTCAGAGAAGTAGAATGGTTTAAGCTAACGTTGTCGACTTGTTGTCGTTAAGGCAAAAATTGCCGCGTGCATGTTGCCGCGCAAAGTGAAGAGAAAATATGACATCCTGCAGATGCAGAAGAAACGCAACGTTGAATGAATCGTGAAACGATTGCACGGAACAACACTCTGCATTTAGCTTCCATTTATTTTCCGACACAAATTCCTGGCAATTTGGCTGACAATCGAAGAAAGATGACGAGGCGGCTCGCGATTTCTGAAATTGTAATTTCTTTCTATCATAGTGAATTCTCATCTTTTCTTTCATCATTTCCAAAGTTTCCGTGATGGAGAAGCCGAAAACTTTGAAGAGAAATTTAATCGCAACGCGTTGCTCCTCCTCCGAAATCTGAGAGGTACTCAAAAGCAGGAAACAGTAACTCGAGATCGAATTGTTCGTTTCGTGAATTAAATTACTCCTTAAAAATAAATTTAAAATTCTTCCTCTATTCTTTAAATTGTTCTTCAAGTTGGTAGATTTGAATGTAAATTATAGTTCAGATGAGAATGACCACATGACGCCGCTTAAATGGTTGCAAAAGAATTACTTCCACAAATCAATTTCGGAACTTATGAAACGCGCTGTGTATTCTCTCAGAAGCGTATCGATCAATCAATCAATCAATCAGTCAATCAATCAATCATTCTCTATGATGTTGAGTTGCGTCGGGCATGTTTATTGTACTTTGACGCGTTGCATCATGATCGCGCAGAAATTTTGCAGAGTAAATCACAACGTTAATTACCAACGCGCAAGTTCCCGCGTTCCGAAAGAAACAACTTTCCTCCAACAAGAACGAATGATTCTTCTTAGGGATAAAGATAGGAAAGAGGAGAAAATCCGATCGACGCTTCCATCCCAATATCGGGGCCGCGACTGGAAATTTATGCCGAATCGCCAGAGTGAGTCTTACGGAGAGATACGAAGGGAAATTTATGCACGCGGCGGAAATGAATGTTACGGAAAGATAAGGCGGCAACGTAACGTTCTCCGTGACTTTTCACCGTTGAATTTAGTAATTTAAAGTTTTCAGACTCGTTAAATGGTCCCGTATCACTTCAACATGATTCCACAATAATGACTCCGCAACGATAGGTTATGTCATATCGATACTAAATTAAAAGCCGAATTGCTCGAACGAAAAATCGCACAGAATGAGTTCAGGCGGGTTTATCTTAATTATGAAAATTGAATTTTGAATTTCCCATAAGCCGCTCGAGGAAAAATGATTGCCGCAGCATTCGTGCATCTGTCACGTCTTTTGAATAAATCGCTAGAAAAATGATGTTACGTGTACAAATTAATTCTTTGTTAGGTGACTTCGCGTTGCACTAGCGAGTTCCCTTTGTTGAGTTTGAGTTGAGTTCCGATTCCGATGCTGCAGTTTTCATCTTCAAATTTTTGAGATCGAACAGAGGCTGATTCTCTGTCTTTAGAGCTAAAATCTCCTTTGCGAAATGTATTCTATAACTAATTTTTGCAACGAGAGTTTTGTACGAATCAGATCTACGTGACTCAGAACACGAGAAATCATCAGCATCTTCAGCGGCTTGCTTTTTTTAAATAGAATTCAAAAAGAATGCAATGCTCCAAATGTGCTCCTTATCAGAGGCTACTATGTATACATTTGTTTTTGAAGGTTATGTTATCGGCTTCATACAATGTATTGAAAGCCTGCATATCAGCGCTTAAAAATCACAAAAATCATGAATATCAATGAATATCCTGATTTAAAATGGTTTCCGAAATCGGCGAAAGCAAGAAATTAATTCGTACACATATATTGGCACACGTTATGTATACGCGTTAAGAAAAATGTTCAACTGGGTTTCTCTTCCATTTCCATTCGTTCCATTTTCCATTTCCGCACTCTTAATATTCCGATTTTTAATCGGATCTTGCACCGAAAGCGGAAATTCAATTTACAATGTTTTGCATTTACAAAAATATTATATAATGAGAAATAACATCTTATATCATAAACCAGCTGTATCATCGTAACATGAATGGTCATTATAGATCGAACGCCTTCGTCACGTTTTGGTTTTATTCTTAACAGTATAGGCCGCTCTCTTCTCGGTTGCTTCGAGCTTTCACAAACATAAGAACAGTTGAAAATTCGTGCTGTCAGCATAGATTAAAGACTGTGCACTCCGTGCACTTGCATGTAGCCGTCTCCATTCGCGCGCGCAACGCTGCATAAAGGGCCGCCTTTTTTGCCTGCCAATGTACATGCATACACGATGAGCACGTGCTTCATCACGAGTACTCTATATAGTCTGTCTCGCGAGTGCCGTTATATTTTAATTTTCATATATTTTTGGGCGATACATATTCTATATATATATATATATGTACGAAATAGCCTCTCTCCTTGTCAGAGACGTCGCGTCCGGCCATTCCCAATGAATTACGTCAAACGTTCCCGCCGAGCGGGCATTTCGCTCGGATGCACCAGGTGTACAATCGCAATTGCAATTGGAAAAAGACGAAGGAGAGACCAGGATCTGTCTGTAACTATGATTTGCTGGCGCGTACGAAAGAGAACACACATACCTTATCCGACTTTCTCTCTCTCTCTCTCTCTCTCTCTCTCTCTCCCCCCTGCCTCGCTCCTCCCCTCGCCGCCGGCATCCCAACACGATCCCGAAAAAAGTCCTCCTCCCCCCGCCCCCTTTCCCCGCGGTCGCCCATTTGAACTTCCTGCAATCAACGCCGCGCGGGTGCGCTCGCTCATGCGGGCGGAATTACGAAGCATTTCGACGCGCAAACGTATTAATGCGTGCGCGCGCACGGAATTATTTATCGTCCGCTTTCAAACGGGGACGAAGTTAAGAGTCGGCGCGTAATTGCGCCCGAATAAAATACCATATACGCGGAAAATTTCACATCGCTCACGCGAGGTGAAGCCTTTCATTATCTGCCGAAATATCGCGCGCGTGCGATTTCGAATCGCGATTTGATTTTTTTGCGCGCGCAGCGAGATTATATTGTAACGGGGGCGAGGGGTGGTGGCAAGGCGCTCGCGTATAGCGAGTTGCGATTTTCAGCGAGGAGAGCTCGCACTGACCGGTCATCCGATCGATGACTCCCCCGTTTCCGAGATTCAACCACTGCGTGTATGTTTTGAATGGACGCGCTGAATGAACGATGCATCGGCTTCTTTCCTCGCTCATGCGGCCATATTCTTCTCTGCCTCCTCTTCTCTCCCTTCTCTCCCTCACATTCAATTCCCTCTATAAGTCCTTGAACCGAATCCTCTATCAGCTTTGCACATGCAGTTCCGTTTCCCGATCGGTACGCGAGAGAGAGAGAGAGAAAAGGGCCAAATTTGCTCGCAGAATTCAACGTACATTAGAAAATCACGTGACACTGTTGAAATAATTGTTGAACAGGATTATCAGACGAGGATAATCAGTGTTCCTGAGCATTATGTTCTTTCCCGATGGAATGCTCGATGACTATTGTTATCTTCTTCTTCTCCTTCTTCTTCTCCTTCTTATAGAACCATGTCTTGTATTTTATCCAGTGTGCCTGTTTTCTTGCGATGTCCAACTTTCGCACCAACGTTTTGGAAGCCTGGGAGTGTTAGGTTTCCCATTTTTTGCGATTTTTGCTGACCGACTATCGTCCATCTCGTTTACGTGATCTCTTCGTGCTCGTCTCCTGATTCTGATTCATTTTATGACAGCTTGGATCTCGCAGATGTTGCGGATGTCTTCGTTATGAATTCTATCCCACAATGTTGCCAGTGATACACCTTGAGGTCCTCATTTTCGTTGATCTTAGTAGACGTTTGGCGATTTTGTTTCCGCTCTTGTTTCGATGGCCTTCTTCTTTTTTAATATCCAATATTTATTACAACTGTTGCTGCATACATAGAACAACAATATATTCGTCCAAATAAATATGTCAGGGAAGGTATATAACCAGTGTCATATCGTTGTACAATACATAAATATATTCGTAACCTTGCGAGTATGCTATGCAAAAGTGTTTAAGTATTGAAACTATGTGGAATATTAATTTACTAGATCTGTAGGTCTCTTCCTCTTGAGTCTTCTCACTTATTCGTCTTACTTTCATAAGATTGGTTCACAGCGAGATTGTTTGAGTGCTCTTCTAGTCTATCTCTGACAAAATTCCTTGATAGTTTCTTTAATGCTTGATATCTTAAGATCACGACGCAATGTGTCATTAGCAGAGAGCATTAGTAATTATCCTAAGGACCTTTGATTGGTATCTTTGCAGTATCTCAACGTTGGAGTTTACTGTGCCTCAAAGTTGCATACCATATAGGTCCAAATAGGTTTTAATATCATTTTGCATAATAGTATTTTGTTGTCCAGTATCAATTGTAAATTTCTGTCTAGTTGCCATACATTTTACTCAGTTTAAGTCCTAAGTGTGTACGTTTACTGGATGTTTCTTCCAATGAAGTGCATGCCGAGGTATCACTACAGATCTCACGTAAGTTTTATGTTTTGCTCCTTAGGCTCATATATTTGTTTCGGCAAATTATACCGCATGTGACTATTGTTATGATCGATGTAATAAATAATTCAAGAATGTCAAGAGCGTTTAGATTTATCTTCCCGTACCTTAACATTATCACATACGATTATCATTTGCTCGCATATACACGCAATGTAAAGTGGAGAACGAATCGAAAAACTTGAAGACGAGATCGCTTTATGGATGTCTCAATCTCGGCATCAATCTTTTTGAATACCAAAGAAGTACCGGACGAAGCGCGATTTGAACGTTCTACATTTTCTATATTTAATCTCGAGGCGCGGGGTATCTCCCTTCTGGCCGCGCCCGAAATACCCTTTACCACCCAGGTTCCGGCGTGCAGAGCAACGACGGGGATAATTTAGCCGAGTGCCGGCGAGGAGGATCAAAGGGAGACTCTGTCCCTTTGATCGACGTGAGATACGCGCATTAAATATCTTTGTCGAGCGAGCGAGACGACGACGGACCAAACGTTGGTCCGCGACCTCGCGGTCGTATCGAAATTGCAGGATCGCGATCATTCGATGCTTCCTGCCGAGCTGACGAAGACTGTTTTGCTTTCTTTTACAGACGCAGCCGCTCAGAATAAATCGCATGGCATGCATCGCGCGCGTCAGATCGGAAGGGTCTCCTAGAGCGGCCTAAGTCGGAGCGGAGCGGAGAATAATGCGATCGAAGCGCATGAAGAAGGCAGCGCTCTTTCGATTGCTCAGGTACAGACAGTGCGCCAGGCATAGAAAGATAACTTAGCGCGCTCGCGGAGCAAAAGAAAAGCAGAGCGAGATTGGTCGCAACTTCGCCTCGCTGTGACCTTTAATCCAACCGACGACCCGACGAGACTCGATCGCGTGATCGGATTTGTCCTATCCTCTCGCCGATTTCCGCGGGGACGAGAACCAGCCCGGACAGTCATCGCGGATGCAAATCGCGACTTCCAGCGGCAGATCGATCGCTGCTACCGTCCTTGTTACATCTCGTCGTGCGTAAACAGCAGCGTTGGCTGCTCGCATACGAGAAACGAGTCTCGCGCTGGAGATGCGCGAGATGCGGACGCATCATCGAGTGACGATCACGCGGGCGGAATCTCGCGAGGATCCTCGAGACGCGGCAGCATTCGTCGGATGAGCTCGACGCGAGCTCCAGCTCGCCGCTAATTATGTTCGATGACCCTGCGACCATGCAGTGCTCCTGTCTGCCTCGCGGACGAGCACTCATGAGTTCCTGAAAGTTAGCCTGCAAACTCGGCAACAGCTCGCGCATCCGCGATTCACGTTTCCGCTCGCCGCTCTTGCAGAGCAGAAACCGGAAGCTGGACCGAAAGAGGGGAATTGTCGACGATCGAGAGTTCGAGTGGCACTCATGCGGCTCGTCTGAGCGGGCTCGAAACTATTTCGACGGGATTTTACGAGAGGCCATCGTCAAGAGAGAATCAAAGCCTCTCGGGGAACTCGGCGCTTTATAATAGCCAGACAGACGGGCTGCCGAATTGCAATTAAAGGAGAATTGCAATTAAAAAGCGTGGCCGGCCGGGAGAAGATATCGGAAGAGGAGATAAGGAGGAAGAGAAATGTTATTGCTCGCGAATGAGCGCGCATTTTAAACGTACGGATTGAGAAGAAAATCGAGTAGAGAGGGAATTCGCTGGCACGCGGGGAAATGGAGAGGAATTCATGCGAATGACTTGATCGAGATTCGAGAAGCTACAAAGCTACGAAATCCAGATTTTCGCTCGGTATTTCGGTCTGGACGCATGATTGCGTGAAGCGTGACCGAGAAGCTTGAAGAGTTGAGAATCCGGTGAGACCAAAAGCCAACGCGACAATCGACGCGTTAGATCGTATAGCGATTGACATCTTCAGCTTTCGGGAGAACGATTCCTTTGACTCGAGTGAGCGCAATAAATGGATGATACTTCAACAAGATCCCGCGCAAACGCGAATTGGAGCGATCGCCGGAGCTTGCACGCGAGAACGAGCGAAGAGATTGTCCGCCTGAAAACTCGCCCATCGTTTTTTAATCGCCGTTTTAGAGGCGCCGATTAGCCGTCTTCCGTCTAATACCGTGCGACTTCTCAGCCGGAAATATTCCGAACAGCCGGACTTCCGCAAGACGGAAGGGCAACGAAGTAGCGGCGAACTCATTGGAGATTCATTCGGCGTTTCGCGCGACTCGACGAATAAATCCTCCGACCGAGGGGGATCGTTGGGAATTCATTCGGCATATTAGATCACCGCGTAGAAGCGATGTAATTAAAGAAAACCCGCGGGAGCGTCGCGCTAGCTGCGAACGGGATAATTGAAAATTCATGTAGCGTCTCGGTGTCTTCTCTTTATCGCGAAGAGCACGGGGGGGGGGAGAGGTAACGGCAAACTCTGTCGGACGCTTTAACCGATCGCCCGCGGAGGAGGAAGGAACGCCGAGGGCGAAGGGGGGAAGAGGGAAGGAGAGAGGAGGAGAGGATTGATTAGGCAGGGAAGAAAGAGGCGAAACGACTCCGGAAGCCGGCTGACTGCTCCTCGCGAATCGGAAAGCGCGACGTCCGCCAGCGAAACCAAGAAGACGGGAGAAGTGTCGCCGCAACCGGAAGAACTGGTCGCGGCTGGGTCCAGCATCGCGCTCGATAAGCAGAAGACGCGTCGTTTGTTAAGGGCGCCGCTCGTCGAGGAAACGCAAGGGACGAGCAATCCGAGCAATCACAAGAACGTGAAGAATCGAAGTAACAATCATCGATGCGAAGTCGGGGATCTTCGGGAGCGAATAAACATCCATCCGCACGCGTGGAAGGGGGGGGGGGAAGACGAAATTGATCCGCGCTGTGAGATACCGTGGGAATTTTTAGTATCCCGGTATCGATTCTGCATCAGCAAGTAATCGCCGATCGCGGATAACTGCACCGACAATCCGGTTCCTCGCCATTCGCGGCGGCAGCACGGAAATCGCTGAAGGGGAGCCTCGCCAGTTCTCACTCTTTTCCCCAGCGACGCCGGCGAGCGAAGGGAGCCTAAAAAGGGCGAGAAGAGAGCGCCAGGACGGGTTACAATTTCCAGTCGGCCACGTAACAGTAAATTCATTGCGCCAGAAGCGTAATCCTGAGGGACGAGAGAGAAAGAGAGAGAGAGAAAGAGAGAGAGCGCGCACGCGCGCGTGCTCGCCCTGAATTTCGAGACTCAAGGGCGCGAAGCCCGCAGCCCCGTCGTTTGTTAAGGGCAGCACGTACATACACTCGGCAGAAACGGCGCCGATATGACCGATGAGAACGAACGAGCGAGCGCCGAGAGCCAATGAAGGCATCCTGATTCGCGTCGAGAATCACCGTCCGATACCGCGATCGGTCGAATCGCAGGACGTGATTGCCGACAGGAGCCAGGAGCGTGAATTTGGGGTGGGGAGGGATCGGGAAGGATCGGGCAAGATCGGAGGTGATCTCGGCGTTGCGTTCTCACGGGGCACGAGCGGAGCACGAAAATTTAGCGAAAACTTTTACCCAAGTAACGGCAGAAGAGGCGGCGAAGGAGTAATACCAACTGCTTCTTCCCCTTCCCCCTCCCCCCGCCCCCTGCCCCGCCCCCTCTTCTCTGTCCCTCCGGAATCTTTCTCCTCGAGGCTATAATCAAATATGAAAAGACGATAGAGCAATCCGATTTTTACGTTCAACCGAGAGGGCGGTCCGTTTACGCGCGCTCGTCGTGATGAATGAAGATCCTCCCGGCGCGAGAGGAGACAAAGGTCGAAGAGTTAAAGAAGAGTGAAGCTTAAGGGAGGAATTGTCCTCGTCGGTCATAGCGCTCACGCGTGGCGTGATCTGGCCGTGCGTGTTCAAACGCCGTGATAGCCTCATTAAGGAGGTTGCTTCTCGTAGATTTGTCTCTCTGCGGTCGAGAACGAGGCGAGGATAGACACGAATGGTGCAACACTGACTGGGAATTTGTTTGGTGACGCGATCGAATTGATCGGAATTTTTATCGCAATTATCATCATCGAGAACGACAGAGCACAACAGTCTCGGGAAGAGCGGAAGTTCGTCTCATTCAAGAAGCTCAAATTGTGAGAAGCATGTACTTTGATCGATATTATATCCGAGCTAAGAGTGTCGAGCACGATTAGGATTTCCCGAAGCGGTCATCGATTTGTACCGATAAGACCACGCTCGACCGCAGCTTCCCAAAGGGGCCAGGTCGCCTCTTATCGAGAATCAGGAAGCGAGTGGAGATCGAGGGAAGGGCGGTCTCGATTGTTTCAACGCTGGTAAAATTCAAGGAGCTACGCCAATCGACGAGCGCGCGATCTAATAGAGGCTAGACGACACTGTTTTCAATTCCTGATAGGACAACATCGATTCCTCGAACAAGCAGAGAACCGAGAATCTCCCCGCTGAATTCGATTTGGTAACACGGCGAAGGGGTGGAGAGGAATCGCCATCGCGAGAGGATAAAGTCGAGGGGCGGCACGAGGGAACGAAAAGTGCAGTCGAAGCGATATAGCGGGAACTTTCGAGGTTGCAAGGGTGCTCCATTTGCGGGAGCAGGAAAGGGGAAGCGACAGGCATGTGCGGCGATCGGACGGGCTTGTCATCGAGTAACGTTTGCCGGGACTCACCTTGCTCGCCGCTGCTTTCTTCAGGGCAGCCCTTAGCGAAACTGTGGCGCACGTGACCTGCGTGACAATCGCGATGATGTTGACGAACGATTGACGAGGAGCAGTGCTCGGTCTCCAGTCCCGCTCTCTCTCTCTCTCTCTCTCTCTCTCTCTCTCTCTCTCTCTCTCTCTCTCTCTCTCTCTCTCTCTCTCTCTTCCTCTCTCCCTTTCTCTCTTTCTCTCTCTCTCTCTCCCTCCCTTTCTTTCTCTTTTTTTTCTGGTCTCGTCGGCGACATCGAGAATCACTCTTTGGTTGACTTACGTCGGCGCGAGTCATGACATCAGCGCATGATGCTACACGTCGCGTTTTACGGAATCGTGCGCTTTCAATTGTCGCTTGTAGCGACTTCCGATACGGAAATCGAAAAGGAAGAAGTCTCGTTGAGATTCTACGACTCGAGCGACAAAAGAAGCCATGATCGCGAATCGCGCTGCGACGTGGTCTCGGATGTCTAACAGCGCAGCTGGATCGTAAATTGCTTGGAAATGGAGACGGAGAGGTAAGCCGCGGACGGGAGAGATCGAGGCTCGCTGAATTCGATATTCCCGACAGTGTCTAAAACACCGTCGTTCGCCGGCCGTGTAACATCAGATCGCAGGGTGCACTTGCGAGCGAGTGCTATCATCGATTATCCGAAGCAGCTATCGCGTTTCGCAGAACCGCGACGTCGAGGCATCAGCTTGACTAGCGCGATCAGCTTCGTCTTCGCGAACTCATCTGACCGTGATCGTGATGAGAAATTACCGACAAGAGTTTAGCGATCCTTGATGTTAATGGTCTCGTTAAAAATTGCAAAAATTTTCCACAAACAAGGACACCAGAAAAGGGGACACGGGGAAAAGGGAGGCGACTGTGCGCGCAGAAGTGCGTCGATTGAATCAGTCAGCAGCGAGTGCATCTTACTCGAGCACGATTTTGTTAATCAATGAAAACGGACAATCGCGGACAACTTAAGCTTAATCGAGCAGACAAATAGTCGGTAAATCGATACGAGTTTCGATTCTGTCGCGACGACCGCGAGCAGAGAACGCCAGAGCTTCGACAAGTTGTCCCTGGCGACTCGGTGGATCGATCGCGAGTACATTTTCGATCCTGCGAGTGTTCCGTGTGCGAAGACCGCGCGGATCAGTGTCGATAACCGGCCAACAAGTACACTTGCGTTAATGTTCGCGCGGAGGAAGAGCCACAGTCCCACGTGACATGGCGGCGCGGGGTGTCTGTCGGGGTTCGCGCTCGCGATCGCACTCCTTGCCGATAGCAAGCAAGCTCTTCAACGAGGGAGTCCTTCGGATCGCACGGGCGCACCTGAGGACCGCGAGAGCTAACTAAAATGCGAGAGCTGAACGCTACCGCATGCGCTGCTTTGTACGACGGCGTCGAGTGGTCAAGCGTGTGGAACGTGGTTACCCTGATCGTCCTGGCGATCGTCAATGTCATGGTGGTGGTAGGTAACGTCCTGGTCATATTGGCTGTCTTCTGCACCAGCAAGCTGAGGAGCGTGACGAACATGTTCATCGTGAGCCTGGCCGTCGCCGATCTGATGGTCGGCGTCGCCGTCCTGCCGTTCAGCGCGACCTGGGAGGTCTTCAAGGTGAGTGACACTTGTCTTTAGTGTTGATTAACGGCAACGGAATATCGTTGATGAGTAAACGATAGCTTGGACAGTAGAAATCTCGATCTGACCGACGTGCTTCTTTCTGCGAACGCCGCGTGATATCGTCATGCTAAAGATCATTATGCTGAAGATCATTATGGATATAGAAATATGGAATAAATGTGGAAAGTAAAAAGGAGGGTCTCTATGTAGAATAAACTCCAATTGTATGATAAAGACATATATTTAACGTAAAGCACAAGATACAAAGAATAGAAGCAGAACAAGTAGACAGAGCAAGATCTGGACTCGCAATGCTCGCTTCAGATTGCTTCCGGTCTATCCATTAACCTCTTTTGTGCTGAGCAGAAAGCATTTATATTAATCATGAGAAAGACTGACGAATGAAACCGTTTCTTTCTAGCGGATGTAGCTAAGGAAGACGTTAGTCGACTAATCGATAGATCCCACATGTACATCACATGCCAGTGTATTCATACATTGCATTCGTATTCAACTGATATTTCACATTTTAAATCGTATCGGGAACATCGATTTCTCTCGTGTCTCGAATCGATGACATTTAATTCGGTACAGTTTCACGTAACGACGCGGTACCGTCGATCTTAGTCACAATGTAGCAAATTACAACGATATAATTGGTTGTCAACGAAACTTCATCCAGTGATGGTCCAATAATGCGCAGTCTTTGACAGTCGAACGATCGAAGCTGCTTTCGCAGTTAAAACGCAACATGTCAAATCCACTAAATCGCAACATCCTTTTGTTATAATACACACAGTGTTTCGCCAGAACGAACATTGTTTGCGAAACGCATTGTACTGCTATTGTTGAGCTTTTTCTTCTTCTTCTTCTTTTTCTTCTGATAGGACCATTTTATCCAATGTTGCTATTCTCTTGTGATGTTAATGTCCAACTTTTGCATCAACGTTTTGCAGGCCGTCCAAAAGGTCTGAAGGTGTTTTTGCTATTTTTGCTAACCGATCATCATCCATCTATGTTTGCGTAGGTCTCTCCATACTCGTCTTCTGATTCTGGCCCGTCTTATGACTATTTTGGATCTCGTAGATGTTGCGGATGTCTTCGTTGCGAATTCTAGCCCGCAGAGTGTTGCACCTTTCAAGATTCTCATTTTCACTGATCTTAATAGGCATTTGGTGATGTGTTTGTTTCCGCTCCTGTTTCGATGGCATAGGTCATTACAGGTCTCACGCAAGTTCTATATCTATATCTTTAGCTTGCTCTTTAAGCTCATATATTTGTTTCTCCATATTATATCGCGTGAGTCATCAGATATCATAGCTCCTTTGGTCGTTTGCCCTTGCACTTCTTCTTTCAGGTTTCTATTGCTTGCGATATTAGCTCCAAGATATTTGAAAGTCATGACCTGGTCAATGCTTCTGTTATATACCACCAGTTTGCAGCGCTTGGGTTTCCTAGCGATCGAGTAACCTAGTCACAAGTGACTGGATTCTTTGAACAGATATGGACGTGTTATATTTTTCCGTCGCCAATTCAAATCTATGCAGGAATCTTTGCAGATTGTCTTCATCCTCAAATATATATTGCATCATCAGCGTAGCAGACTATTTTCATTCCTTTGTTCCTCGTTCTGTATTCTCTATCAGCATCTTTCACTTTCTCGATAATCTCGCCCATGATGAACAATATTGGGCTAAGACCGCCTTTGTCTGATTCCGGTTAAAACTGGTATTTTTTTTGTGAAGTTATATCATTGAGCGATAAACAGAAAAGTGCGCATTTACATATCGCGCAGCTGGCTCTTCGTAGCTTCGACTCGCAAATTCGAGAAATATATTCGATACGGAATCGATGCGGGTTTTTACACGCCGGATTTTCCGAGCGTTACAGTTGTCTACCTCGGCTCTTCCGCTTCCTGAAACTCACTTGAGACCTTTATCGTGCCGTAATCCCATAAATTTGCGCATTCTCTCCCCTCCGATCTTGCAATATAAATCGCTGCGGTAGTACTTCTTACTTCTCATCCACTCGACGCGTCTTACATGGTACGAAAGCAATTTCCCTCGAAATTATCCGCCTTTTCCCTCGCACAATCGAGAAATATTGAGATTCCTTCTTCCGCGCGGTGGCTATCTCATCGAAATTATGTCCCGTAAGATAAGATACTATTATATTAGTACCCAGACATCTTCCTTCTCCTGCCGTCAGAAATATCGCGATCAAAAAACACTCTCTCTCTCTCTCTCTCTCTCTCTCTCTCTCTCTCTCTCTCTCTCTCTCTCTCTCTGCCGATGAAACGGGATACGTTTCTCGTATTTCCCGGCAATGCAGTATTCTGAGAAGAATACAATATTCGGCATCACGGTCGCCGACACATCGACGCGATTCAAGAAAATTTAGAGGAGGCAATTTAGGGGAGACGACACGGCGCGTGGCATTATTCCGGAATCGCCGAATGCGCCGCGCCGATTCAACCGGGACTCCCGGAGGGCGCAACAAGTTCGTTGGCTTTCCCATTTGGTCCTCGCAGCCTGGATTTCCACGATATTCGCGTGCAAAATCCGGGAACAAGGGTCGATCGCTGGTGGATCGCACGGATATAGAAACGGTGCTGGCTTCTCGGGGCGCGGACTCCATTTAACCGCAGCTCACGCGATATAGCTCGAGTTGGTTCCTCCCCCTCCCCCTTTCCCCTCCATCCACCCCGTTCTCCCGACGCACTTATCGCGATACGCCTCTTTCCCTGAAAAGCATTTCTTCCTCCTCGTTCTCGTCTTCCGGCCGAGGAATGCCGGTCAAGTGGTGGCGGTTCATCATCGCGGATACGCAAGAAGAAGATAACAACGAGCGTTCCTTTTTTTCATATAACGTGGTGCACAATGGTCGGTTTGCACGCGATGTAAAAGTCACGAACTTGTTGAGATATGAAGGAGCGAAGCGATAGTTCTTGCCGAGGCGTCTGTCGAAAAAAACTAATACAGCGATTGTATCGTGAAAATCTCGCAGAGCCAGATGGGATAAATGGTGAAACGGTGAGAGAGTAGTAAGCACAGAGTCAAAGGTTTAAAGGCTACTCGGGAATTGCGCATGACTCATGAAATAAAATATAAATGAGTATGGAATTAATTCGAAGCGTGCGGGTATCGAATCGATTATTTAAAGTCTCGGAGTTGCGTCCGGTTTGATTAGGCAATTAAGCGTCTCGTGACATCATTTAACGTTCCTCGGCTATGCCGTTCGATTACGAAACTGACTTCGATTAGGTAACCCGAACGACTTTGAGAACGAAAACGTAGACGATCGCATCGCAACACAGCGCAATAATTGTGTACGTACACATACACGTCACGATCAAGGGAACGAGAGAATAAAATTAACAAGATGCTTTCTGCTTCCCGAGAGAACGCGCGCGAGATCCAAGATTTCGCTCAGCGACCAACTCGATCACGGTTTATCGATATGCAAAGGATATCGTTACCTGAGTCCTTTCTGCGAAAGTGATCACGAAACTCCCCGATCCTGCCGTCAGCGATTTACCGCTTCGGCCTCGGGGAAAAGTTGCTTCTCCTCCTCGATAAAAAGCACTAGGAGTTCGCTCTGAACACGCGGCAAGTGTAGCCGAGGAAATCATCTTGGCGGAACTTTCGGAAGCCGTAATTGCCCGTGAACGTTTACGGAAAAGCCAAGAAACGATTGATAAACTTTAGCTTGGACGGGAACGCGCGGGTGCCGGGATCGATCCCGGTAGCGACCGCGCGGGGTTGTAGCGGGTGCGACGGTAAATAATGAGAGCTAATTAGCGGATTCCAATGCCGATGGTGCGCGCGTGACGGCCGGAGTTAATTTGGAACAGGTGGTTGCCCGTGTCGGCCGTCATTATGCGAGTGCATCGCGCGTGCTGAACGTATCGGCGCCGCATGTGGTGCGCGGGAATCCATTGTACGCGACTACTATCGACCTGAATGGAAATCGATCCGGCGGTTGACACGTGCCCGACCCGCGTCTTACCTGTCAGCCGCATTTTCCGAATAAAGAGACGCAGACCGACGCGCGCGTAATCTATTTCTATCTGTCGCGTCTGGAGCTTCAAATCTAGATTCCGCAAGCTGCGCGGGAGGGGGAGGACGAATCCTCTCGGGATTCGGGAAGCGGTTCCGCCGCGCATTGAAGAAAACATCGACGGATCGAGGAATTGCGAATCTTGTATCTTCGTCGATGTATCTTCCCCGAGAATGTTTTTGCACGGCAAGGAAAATTCGAATCTTGCCGTGTGCGACGAGTAGATCATTCAAACGGGATCTGATGGGAATAAGAGCGCGCCGATAAGGATGTGAGGAGATTTTCAGCGGAATTAGGAGGTCTATTACGGTTTAATTCCGTGTGCGAAGTAGCCTGGCATCCGAATCGGATATTAAAACGGAGCTCGCAGATTCGTTTTACCTGAAATTAAATGAAAGAATATCAATTTTCATGACTCGCGCTCATGCTTTCGAAGCTCCGCGCGGTGAGCGCGATAAAAGAATGCCAGCGGCGTTTTAAATACATTTCTCTTAAATCTCTTTCATAAAAGGTTTGGATATATGGAGATATCTGGTGCTCCGTGTGGCTGGCGATGGACGTTTGGATGTGCACGGCGTCGATATTGAATTTATGCGCCATCAGTCTGGATAGGTACTTGGCTGTGACCAGGCCAGTCAGTTATCCCCAGGCAAGTACCACTTGTGAAAATAATTATCCCAGCGAGACCCGATCGATCCAACGCGATGCAGCATCTGTCAGCATCACGCGACGCTGACGATCGTCAAGAGTCTTGATCATCGCGCGCGATGATCCTTGATCAATGAAGAAAAAACGCGCGCGCGCGCGCGCGTGCGTGTTGCCTCGCCAGTCAATCACTCTTTTCTTCCCGTAAATCCAGATCATGTCGACGACGAGGGCCCGGCTGCTGATAGCCTGCGTTTGGGTCTCCAGTTTCGTGATTTGTCTCCCCCCCCTGCTGGGCTGGAGAGACAAACGGGTATGTATAGGGAAATACGGTGGCTAATACCGCCCTCGGTGTTGCCGCACATCGTTCCGGGGTCGATCGTTATCCGATCGTTGTCGCCGGATCCGTTTTTTCCGCGCTCTTTAATCGCTACCTCTTGTTTGCAGTCGCACCCCGCGTACAACGTGACGTTTCCCCTGTACAGCCCGTCCAACACCACCACTATACTCGTGCCGATAAAGCCGTGCCCATGGATCTGCGAATTGACCAACGACACCGGCTACGTCATTTACAGGTAGCTATCGCAGCGAGAGAGAAAGAAAACTGATGTAATTGCACGTACCAACTGCGAGACGCGGAATTGGAAACTGTTTCGATCGAATTACTTATATGCTTATGTGTGAGTGATGTGTCAGGTGTACAAATTAATTTCTTGTTTTTCTGTAAAGTTTCGAGATCTTTCATCTTTTTCGCTCGAATTCATTGCTCGATTTGATCCAGCGAGTTCCTTTTCTGTTTGAGTTTTGATCTGAAATGATTTTCAAGATCGGCGAAAAAAAGCAAGAAATTAATTTGTACCACTCCAGCAATGAAAGTGATTAAAACAACGAAATACAAGTTTGTTCGAGATATACTTACAAATACAAATACAGGAATTTCTCTCGCATTAATCGTCGCACGTGCGTTAAAATTGAAGAATCTACATTGCACATGCGAAAGTAATGTCAACCCGATATTAATTTTGAGGCGAAGAAAGTACGAAAGTAGATTAAATCATTGTATTGGCAAGATTGGGAACGTATCCAATTCTGCAGATATTCAGCATCCTTATAATGCAGTCTGCTTCTCTTCCGAAAATGTATCTGCTAATATGATTGAACGTAGTAGGATTAATTTTAGATATCGTAACGAGAAACTAATTCTAATCCGATTCCGGCAGATCAGGCTGCACCGGCAATAGCTATTTCTGTTTCTACATCGTTTATATTGCGCGCGTATTTCAATTAAAACGGTCGCGTGTGCGATGTTCATCGGCAGTCAATAAATTAATAAATCGTCAATACACTCGAACGCAAGCCCAGATGCATTTCGATCGATATTATTAACTCGCCGATTGCTCACCGTAAACCGGTTTCCTGCGTTTCCTGCGAAGCCCAAATCCGCGTTTCGCGGTGTAACTCACTGGCCGATGTATGTGCTTGTAATTAATCCGTTTGTTCGTCCAGCATAATTGGAACTGTTTCAAAAGCGATTCCCTTTCTTATTCTTAATCTTGAACTCCCTCACAACTTTATTGCTTCTTGGAATATCGTTATCCTGCGTGGAGTAATTTCGAATAATGTAATAGTCCGCCGCAAGCTGCGGCGTTGCTTTGAACTTCGGTAGCTCGATCCGATTTGTACAATTACCGGGAAACAAGTAATTATCTCAAACAGCTAAAAAGGTATAAAAAGGAACGCTGGCTTCCAGTTGTTTTAAAACACCGCAATTTTGCTTAAATATCGCAGAAAAATACAGTAACATTAAACAATTTTGTCAAAAAGAAAATTACTACCTGTACGTCGTTAGCATGAAATATCCGTTATTACGAATGAAAAAGCGCTAAAAATTACTCGTAAAGTCCTAATTGGACGTGGAAGAGAATTATGGCTCGCGGAAACGCAGCACGACGTGGCGATCAACGCGTGCGATAAAGCGGCTCGCCGAATTAACGATCTTCGAGTTTGAGGAGACGTCGAAACGCGAAGGCGATATCGAAGGCGATCGAAGGCGAAGGCAAGATCACCGGCCAATCAACGAGAAATCAACGAGAAATCGACGATCGTGTGTTGCAGCGCCGTAGGCTCCTTCTATCTGCCGACGCTGGTCATGCTGTTTTTTTACTGGCGAATATACAAAGCCGCGGTTTCCACGACGAGGGCTATTAAGCAAGGTTTCCGGACGACAAAAGCCTCGAAAATGCTCGGCACCAGGTAAAACCCGCGGCTTTCGCTTCATCTCACGGTGCCTGTGTCCTCGTCGATCGATGACGAATTTAGTTTTCATGATTTTGCATAATCGAACTCTCTATTGTGTTTTTCTTTTTTTGCACGTCGCACCTTCATGCGCGTTCATCCGTATAATGCCCCGTTGATTACTCCCCGTTAGATTATTAAATACATCCTATCGATAACGAATCATTGTACCGTGAACGATTCTTTTACTTTAACTTTAATTGTATATTATTCACTTTTCCGTTATCCGCTGCACATTCTCCCGTGTTTATTATGTTAATCCTTCTTGTATCATTATTATGCATCATTGTGGAATTTAAGATATCGAGAGAGAGAGAGAGAGAGAGAGAGAGAGAGAGAGAGAGAGAGAGAGAGAGGAAGGGGAAGGGATAGATTCTATTCTCGTCGATCGTTTCGCTCATACGATCGCAACGTCAGACTTCTTTGCTGCAGAGGGAGGAGTCTTTTTATGAGCGGGAGCTTTGTTATGTCGCCAGCATGATAGAACGGTCATGCAGCGAATCGCGAAATTAATCCTCCCTGTTGTGCAGGTTCGACGAACAAAGACTGACTTTAAGAATACACCGCGGTCGCAGTAGCGTCCACAACGGCAGCAATAACGGCGGCAACTCGAGGAGCCCGGAATCGAGTAGCCGCAGCTCCGTCAAACGGGAGAAGATCAAGATCTCGGTCTCTTACCCCAGCACTGAGACGCTCAACACAAAGTGCAACACCCTCGAGAGAACGCCATCGAGGTGCTCGCAAATCTCGGTCCACTACAGCAACGGGCAGACACAAACGCAGCTTTGTCCAGCCTCGCGGAACACTCACCTCAAGGTGAATTAGATTTGGACGAGCTTGGACTCTCGCTAAGCGAGCGCGTCATTAATTAACCCTCTCGAGAAATTAATCGTCCCTTGCCCCTCAGAAGCGAGGAATCTTCTTATTGCTCTGCTCGAGGCAGAGGACATTTTTCAAAAATCTTACTCGAATTTCCTGCCGACGCATGAGCGTTCCGATTTCCTGAAGAGGGATGCGATTTTTCGAACAACTTTTACTGTTCGGAAAACGGAGAGAGAGAAAGAGAGAGAGAAAGCGACAAAAGCGAGGAAATGCGAGCCGGCGCGAATTTCATATTCTCGTGTCGGCGCGATTTCGAGTGTACACGCACGTGCATTGTTTATTGACGATTAACCGTTATCGGCATTTTGCCGAAACAAATCAAGGGTTTTTTTCGTTTTTTCTTCCTTTTTTTGCTCCCTCCCCCTTTCCTGTTTTGTTTCGTTTTCCCCCCTTTTTTCCCTCTTCTCGTTCAATAAAGCACTCGTTCGATCGGCTCTCGGGTTATCGGGCCGTATAAACGCGCTGGTTTTCCTCTCTCTCTCTCTCGCTCTTTCTCTCTTTTCTCTTCTCTTTTCGTCGCTGTTTTATTTCGGGAGAATATCCGAGCTTTTATTTGCCGTTTTAAACCGCCAGCCGTGATTATTCTCCCACATGGCGAGGCGCGCGGATTTGCAAACGGACGAGAGCGGGATGCGTGAACGGACACGTAGCCGTTTCGCCGTAGCAAGAAGGGGGAGAAAAGGGGTTTTTATGTCCGCCGTAATCGCCGATATCGGTAAATACGCGGGGGAGAGGCGCACCTTGCATTACTGGCGACAAGCGTGAGCAAGCCTCGGGAGAATAGCGCGTTTTACGATCCAAAAAGAATTACCGCTTCTACAAACGTATCTGCGAAGTCGCTCAGGATGAATCCGTGTAATCGAGATGATAAAAGAGTACGCGCGAGTGATCAGCTCTCCGATCCGTATAATGAATCGCGATTTGATTCATCTCGCGCACCAATTGATCGACTATTAAAGAGAGATCGAAGTTGAGGTCAGTAACGCAGACGACGCTCATGATGGTCGCAGAAGAGCTGCTTTATGGCCTCCGTAAATCCCGCGCGAAAGTGAATCCGTATTTCATAGTCACGCGCATAACGTGTGCCTGTGTGTGCGATGCGGGCGTCGTAAAGGTAGACTTGTTAAATTTCCCGCCAGGTCGGTGGAGTCAACAGAGTGGGCAGCAGCAAGAAGCCGAACAGACGGAGCAGCTGCGAGAGCCAGGTGACCGGTGATGAGCTGTCGTTGCGCGAGATGACGCCGAGCAGCGAGGAGAAGCCGCGGGTGATGAAGCTGGGCAAAAGGAACATAAAGGTCCAAGTGCGTCTGTCATGTGGGCTCGTTTGCGCCTTTCACGCTTCGATTATCCCTTGCGATGCTGTAAAAACAAAACGAGCCGCGCTCGTCTGGAGAACGTAAAGAATCCGCGAGAAAGCGGGCTTAGAAGATCCCGTTCGAGTCATTGATATATCAATCGCCGCTATCGGTCGTTGGAACTCTGTATGTTTCTATATGTGAGTTCTTCAGATCGCGCTAATGCTTGGAGTATGCCAGCGAGGCTCGCAATGTTTACCGTACGCTCCCAGTTCCTTTTTCTGGCGCTCTGTCGGTAGTCAATGCATGAAAGAAGGTCATGTGCAGGCTAGAAGGTTTCGCATGGAGACTAAAGCGGCGAAGACTCTGGGCATCATCGTCGGCGGCTTCATCGTGTGCTGGCTGCCCTTCTTCAGCATGTACCTGGTGCGTGCGTTTCTCCCGAACAGCATCCATCCGACTGTCTTTAGCGTTCTTTTCTGGCTAGGCTACTTCAATTCCGCCATCAATCCTTGCATCTACGCTCTCTTCAGCAAGGACTTCCGCTTCGCCTTCACGAGGATCATCTGCTGCAAGTGCTCCTGCATGCAGCGCGCCAACACTCTGCGACGTGGCAGCGATGGCAGCCAGTTGGCGATGAGGTAAGCATAGAATTTTTACCGCGCAGGGAAACGACAATTTATCTGCAATTTATCTTCTCGCGCGAGAGACGTTTGACAACCAGGCGCTTTAATCTCGAAATAATTAATACCCGCAGACCATCATAGCCGCGTATTAGCCTCGCCTACATAATTCTGACCCTGAGGAGGCTTATTTCTTATATTACCGCGTAAAAGAAAATCCCCAAATTCCATTAGCTTTTATGAGTCTGCTTCTCCATTTGATCCAAAAGCATACTTTGGCCATCAACGATTTCTTCTGTACTGTATATGCGTACTGTTCTATTTGCATCTAAAAGAATCTCTGCCAGAGATTCGAATAAGTACGCGTGAGGAGTCCATTTCTCATAAATCTCGCAGACTCGATTGACTTCAGCAACCTTCTCGTCCATGTTCACGCGACGGTTCACAGCTTCTTCACTGCTTCACGGGATTGGATGATTCTGTTCCGTAGGAACGAGCGAAGCTTGAGCTACTCGATCCGCGTGGCTCAACAAGGCACCTCCATCGACGACTCCGATCCGGATCCAGCATCGGAGCCGACACACTCGCAGAGCGAGTCCAGATGATTGTAGCGGCGCGTCCGAGCCGGCGTGCAGCGCGTCACTTTTAATCCCCGCTCTTCCAAGGCGAGGATCTTCTCCTTCTGATAACAGTGGTGCTTCGGAAGGTCGCTCATTGACGACGATACGTGCCGATCTCGCCAGACCAACGTCAGCGTTCCAGCTAGGCGTGAAGATCGCACACTCGTCGGGCGACACTCTCGTGTTCTGCTGTTTCTCTCCGTCTCTCACCTGCCGATCTTGAAGGTTTCTCTAGTGCCTCTCTAGCAAACGCGCGAGATTATCGGTCTGCCCGTTGCCGACATCGCGTAATCCACGATGGCAGAGCTTGTCGCGCGATGAAGAGGCGAGCCAAGCGATTTGCCGGGCGAGGCGAGCACGTAATTCGTTACTCGACTGCTTGGCTGCTCGCTAAATCGCGTAATCTTGCGGTAATGGGTTTACACCGCGAAGCCATCACGAGGAACGACGCGGATAGAATGACAGATTTCATCCCCTTGCCTCTTCCGCTTCGCCTATTATTAAAGAGAACGTAAGCAGGTAACTTGGCTCGCCTTGGCGCCGTGATTGCGGCGAGATCGGCGAAGAACGGAACGTCAGAGGGAGGCTGCGCTCCTCTTTGGATTTAATCGCGTCGGCTCGGGACGCGGCGCCTCATCTGCGATTCCTGCAAAGTGCGAAGGAAGGAACAAACGGCACTTTGTCGCCAATTCTCTCCGTTTTTTCCAGACAGCCGCCTCACGCGATAGGTCGATGTCCTCTCGCAGGCTTAACGCGCGTCTCGTTGCAAATTGCGAATTGCCAGAGTGGACTGGAAGTCCTTCGGAAATCCACCGAAAGACGAGGTCCGATCGAGCAATATCAACGCATCTATCGTTTGCCGTTGCGAGATCTTTGCGAGAAATCATCCGATTTCCTTCCTTCCGCATAGAGAATCGCCTTACACGTACGATCGTGTTATTTAATTACTATTTTCTAACATCTCGCGGCAGCGCGTGAAATTCATCCAATCCGCGTTTTGCAAATGCGCTGAATCTCCTGCCGTTTTCGATCTTTGCATCCTTTATGCGTCTCAAGCGCGAGCGATGGCTTGATCATTCTCGATCACGTGTGCGCATATAGTGGAATATCGCACGATGCATTCGTCCTGTTTATCGTTACTGATGATGCTAAAGTGCGGGGAATGATCGCGAATCATCGGAAAAGGAAGATAGGTCGGAGTGCACTCGAGGATGCGCGCTCGATCGGCTTTCCGAGTAACGGGGCGCAAACGAGCGCAAACTTGTGTACATATCGATATCTGTGTACTCAATAATATGCTAAGTATGTTGTTATCTCCTATATAAAACCGATGTTCGCCCCCTGCAAATCGCTGTTTCCTCTTCCACCCCTAATCTCTCTCTCTCTCTCTCTCTCTCTCTCTCCCT
This sequence comes from Eciton burchellii, assembly GCA_020341155.1. Lineage (NCBI taxonomy): Eukaryota > Metazoa > Arthropoda > Insecta > Hymenoptera > Formicidae > Eciton > Eciton burchellii. Next base: position 2,396,648 of record JAHMML010000012.1, on the reverse strand, counting down.
CGCTTCTTCTTCTCTCTTCCCTCTCTTCCCTCTCTGCTCGTTCTTGAAATTCTCGAACGTAATTCTCCGGGATAGCAGCCGGTGCAGGTTTGCGGCTCCTCAATGGCGTTATAATTTCTACGTTTTTTTACATAATCTCGCGTATGTCGATAATAATGTATGATAAAGCGTCGAGACGCCACACGTTGTTGCCGCGTTTATGACGGTGTGTACGACACATCGCATATTGTACAGTAAAACAATACGCACAGATTCGAGTAAACTCGGCATCTCTCAGGCTGTCTCTCCCCGTGGATCTTCATCGGTCCACCATCCTGGCAGTGCGACCATGATCCGACGAGGATGGCGAGGTGCCCATCGACTTCGGGACGCGTGGTTCGTGTATTATGTGATATATCGTATAAATACGTAAGAAGAAAAACGAATGGAAATAAATATGTGAATATGCTTGAACGAAGCCCTGATCCTTTGCAATCTACGAGTCCAACAGTGCATCTCTTCCAGATATGGAATCCCTTCCTGAGAATGTGTCTCTTCCAACGTACGTTTGATTAAATACTACGAGCAAAGGAAAGAAAATTTTGTTAATTACAGAAATCTTTTTATCCTTCAATGTATCCAAGAGGAAAAGATTCGGAAGTTATGCAAAGATAATTAAAGCGGTCGCAACATTGGAAGGCACGTACGGTACGTGTCTCTTCTAGATCCTATTTAATCATAAAAATTTCAGTCGTGGATGCTAAATTTTAATTAATTTCACTTAGCAGCAATAAAGTTCTCTAATGGATCGATATAATGCATTCGTGTTTTCGTGGTCAAGTACTTTGATTGGATGGTTTATTGGTTTCATCTCGATTACTGATTCTCTCGGGAGGATCCTGTTTCCGTACAATTCGATCTGAATCTCGTCGACGCTCCTGTCTGTCGTCTCTCTCATAAACGATACAAACGCGATGCCAGTCAAGCTTATCATACCAGATGTAGCAAATGAGATGGAGAACCTCATGAGACTCACCATGTCCCGAAAGCATCTTCTCGTCACTAGGAAAACCAGCATCCGATCGCATGTCACGGTAGCAACGCTTACCGCGCTCTTCGCATTGTTCGTAAAGAGCCAACCATTACCCACGATATTGGACCGAAACCGATACTGCAACCACGATGAATATCGCAAAAGGAGTGAACGAGAGCAAAGCGGACCCAGGAGACTCTCAAGAAATCGTGTGAATTCTGAGACTATCACGAAAGAGATCGCATCTTCGTTGAAAGCTTTCAGTATAAGTAGCAAAGAGCAGATTAATCGTGCGATTATATGAATCGCATGCTAATGATGTATAATCAACACAAAGTTCATCCAAAAATTTCATAGATTAATGTGAATTCTGAGACAATCATGGGCAAGATCACGGCTTAGCTGAAAGTTTTCAGTATGGAAGAGACGACGAGTGAATTAATCGCATAATTATATGAATCACATGCTAATTATCTACAATCATATAATTCATCCAAAAATTTCGTAAACAAATTCGTAGATTCTACAGAATTAGCGTGAATTCCGAACCAGTCATAAGAGAGATCACGGAAGTTGAAAGATTTCAGTGTAACGAAGGATAGATTAGTTGTGTAATTATATGATACGAACAATGTCGATGATAATTTTGTCTACACTATTAATTTATTATACAATCATATGCTGATTATCTATAATTATAGAATTGTTTGTACTCAATTAAGTATTCAACCGAAAATTTGCAATTGATTTTTCTTTTTCATGGACTTTAATGATTAATTCAAAAAATTTACCTGGAGATCAGTAAGTAGCCCGATAATGAAAACATGAAAGCGGACGTTACCGATACATTAATGAATGTAAAAAAGGATAACTTTCTTCCGATGCGTTTAATCATAACTGAGAAATAAGTAGCGATTATTTGCAGTTGATGACGTATGCGATTTCAAAGACAAACCCGCGTTGAAGATTTTCTTTACGCGAAATGTCAGAGAGCTAATATCAGGAAGCTGTTGGAATATCATTAAAGCCGAAATCGAATTAAATGATCAATTCCACGCAATTCCATGATTCCAGTATTTCCGATACTCATTACATAAACGAGTATGATTCCGTAAAATTAACGAGATGATTATTTCAATACATCAAGCATGAATCATGCATGTAATTTTACAAATAATTATTTCAACAGGCATACATGCATAACAAGTAAATTAGACTCCATAGACGCGAACATTTGTCTACCGAGCGTAATGCAAATCACTCTTTGACAATTTTACAAATCCACAAGCCAAAAGCCAAAAGCTTCTCTCATTTCTGAAGCATGGAGCTCGAGTCGGATCATTTCAGCCTCGATGCGATACCGTTGTACCCCTCTGAACTATTTCAGCACGTCATTCGCTTCGTTCTTCCAAGCGTGCATGACCAGCCAGTGATTCCGGTATCAGCGGGAAAGAGATCAAAAGCAAGGCAGGAGCCACAATATCGCAATAACGTGCAAGCTATCGGTAAAGCAAGCGCGTTGCGCGCTTGTCTCTTCAGGAAAGCTGCATCTGAGAGAACTTGCGACTCCCATTTTAACATCACGCTTATCACTGCCGTATATCGTACTACGATAATAAACTATCCTGTGTGCATGCGCGCGGTTCTTTATTGATATCTCTTAAGTGTTACCGAATGTCTGATATTTACTGAAGGATTATTAAAAAATTACATATATATTGTATATATATATGTATATAAACTGTATTTAAATTAATAATATTGACGACTAAAATGAATTAAAATTGGAAGATCATTTGATGATTAATCAATACAAAGATATATGAAAAAATATGTATGTGCATATACTGATAACACGTTCACTTGGAACTTACGTGCTTCTGTGTGTTAATTCTGTGTGTTAATATCGCATTTAATCGCATTTTTATAAAAGTCTAACGATTGGCACATGCAAAGAGGACAATAATTTGCAATTGGAAAATGATGCCGAGCAAGAGCTTGATATTCCGCTGGACGATGTCGGAAGTGAGCATGGGAACAACAACGGATGCTGCACCGGCCACAAGCCAAGCCAGAAAAATCCCTGTGATGAAAAAGCTCGATTACGTAACTTAAGTAGAAAATCAATGAAACCGCAAACTCTAAAATCGCTTCCTCCAGCTGGGAGCGCAGCCAACGCAGTTGATGAATAATACGCCCGCGACTGGTAGCGACCTTTGATATTTCATATCGAACTTTTGCACTTGCAAAAAGGTCGTCGTACAAATTAGTGAAACGAATAAGTGAAAAGAGGAATCCGAATATATGCTAATTATTTTATACAACGTATCAGAAAATTCTCTGATATGCCTTCTCTGTAACGCGGAAATCAATTATCGATAGAAGTAACGAATTAAAATGATAACTATTACCGGGAATGAGAAGCGAAAATGAATCTTCTGAAAATCATACAGACCTTCGCGCCGAGATAAATCCCGAAATGAATTCTCTAGCTATATTTCAGCGAATCCGCTAACATAGCGGGATAGAAATAAGGACACGGTCGTCTGTCAGATCGTTCTCTTTCGAGCAAACTCATCCGCCAGCATTCCTGCCGATATAGTGAGCGTCGAGCGGAATCAAAGAGGAAGTTCTTGCTGATAACTGACAGACAGCGTGCCGTTCCTACTTCAGAGCGGCGAGACGGACGACAGATGCGTGGCAATTGAGAAATACAGCGAGTATCGCTGAACAACGACGCGGTGAAGACCTTCTCAGCGCCATTAAATGCGCGATCTGACGGACACTGTAAGCCTTCCGTGTTCTCGAAGAATTCTTTCGCCGGTCTTAACATTCCCACCTGAAACTTAACGGCACGCCGGTGCAGCCACGAAGTTAAATTACGCAGCCGATAGACGTCGAGGGAACTAGTTTTAATTACGGCACGAATTCCCGATAATTAAATTACGACGCCCGGGGATTAACGTGGTAATCGCGCGCGTAAAAGTTCGGCTTCCCAAAGATTGCTTCGGAGTTGCCCGAAGCAGGTTGAAAAGATCCAAATTGTATTTTGCTAGATCCCGCGGTCCTCGGGCTAAAGTTCACGTCCGCTCGTCTCGCGACCGCTAAATGTCTCTCTACATAAATAAATTAATCCGTGTTGCTGCGCGGATTAAGCGCATATTCAGAGGCTGCGATCTCTTTGCGTTGCTCGCGATCTCTGCGCGCAGATTAACAGCATTTGCGTTCGCCTCGCGGCATCCCGCAAAAATCCTTTCTCCATCAGCGAGAACCCAGGCACTTTTCGACCCGGAAGCGTCGCGACGCGTCTCTCACTCGCGGATCGCCCGTTCTAACTCGTGTTTCTCCGCGAGTTTTCGACACTCCGATTGTCACATAGTTAGCCTGGTTTACCCGATGACCCCAGTCGGAAGTTACTCGTATCATTACGACTTGGTTTCCGGCAATGCGAGCGCGCGGGAGTAAAGTTCGCAAAGCGCGTTTGCGTTCCTTTGATCGTGCCGCGTGTCGTGCTCGTTGCAGTCGCTCTTCACAAATACGCGCGTAAATGAGTAGAAATGTTACGTCAGGGGAAAATGCAATTTTGAATTACACGATTACATTCAACATTCTCGAGAACAAAAATGGGATTTCACATTGCGCGAATGCAGGAAGGAGTGGAAGAACAAGGGAACATGACGACATCAAAGCTTACGTTTTTAATCTGTATTTGCGAAATGTGACCTCAATAGGCAATACAGCAACAATCCTGAAAACCGTGTTCGCTGATCAAACGATGAAGACAGGAATCAGCCGAAGCGTGACAAAATAATTTATCCGACAGACACCGCGATCACGAAGTAAGCTCTTAATATTACGGAGAAGTAAGATTAAGCTTAAGAGAACACTCGAATACGAATCAAGTCCGTTCTTCCGCGCGGGAATGGTCATTGAACGGACTCGAGAAGCATTCGTGAATTTCCTGGGATCCCCGACACCGGTACATCTAATGAGACTCATCTCGTGGATTTTCTAGTAGATACTTTCTTTGTTCTTGTTGCCTAGTACCATCGCAAGCGACTAACGAGATTAATCAAGAGCTCGGATACTTTAATCGAATAAACGAGCCATATTACTTCGTGTTTCTGATCTCGAAGCTTGTTTCTTGTTTCTTGAGAAATTTATTTGTCTACTTGAACCCTTAGCAGAAGAGAAATATATACTTCGCATTCTTCTTTTCTTTCATTCGCGAGATTCGGAAATGCGTTTGATCCCTCGTGATACCTTCGCCAAACCGAAACTCGATGTTTGACGAAACCAAGATCGAGGAAATTGTATATGAAGTTTGACATGATCGCATCGACATCGCGCTTCGAAGGACGTTTGTGTCCGACAAGATAGTTCCTACGCCGCGAGCGGGAGCGTCACTTTGCTTCCGGTAGATTGGTTGCCAGTACTCGGAACCCATTGTGATCGGCGATGTAGTGCACCTGCTGCAGAATCCCGTTAGGATCGATGTAACTGTACGCACCCCTGGTGGTGCCGTCGAGCGACCTGGACTCGGTTTTGGCGCTGGAATCGCCGGTGTAGGTGTAATCGTATCGGCCTAGGGAGTCCTGGGTGTGATGAAGCGAGCTATGAAGGAATCTATACGGTAGCACCGAGACCACGTAAGGTGTAGGCATGGCGAGAGGTCTGTGAACGCTGCTGGCGAGCGGCACCAGCTTCTCCAGATGCAGGGCGTTCTGAGACGTCTGTCCGTCGCCCTTGATAAACACGCTGTTTCTTAAAGGCGCCAAAGTGGGTGATAATGAGGTGGTGGAGGCTGCAGGCGCGGACGATACTTTCGCGAGATTTGGATCCGGTTTGGGAACGTCGATCCTCTCCACCTCTGATCTTGACAGCAGGAACGGATTCTTCGTGCTCTGAGGGATAAATTTGAAAAGTTATTTCGGCACAATGTAATATCTCAGACACAGAATCAGCTACAAAATGTAGCTGACATATTTCACCGCTTCGTTTTATATCTCGGAAGAACATTTTGTTGATCATTGATCATTGCAATTCTCGCGATAGATAAGCGGGATACTTTGTGCGCAGAAATAGTTTCTGGTTGTATAAGTCTCCGATACGACCGGTGATCAGTGTCTCTTTATTTCCTTTTATTTATTCCGGCGGAATTCGAGCGGAAATATTCGCGAAGCTGCAAGGGATACCTCCGCTTCTCGCGCGTTCGAATTCGATCCGGCCTCGTCGGTGCTTTCGTCCCGCCGGAGTTGAGCAATGCTGAAGTACGACGGTAGGATCTTGTACGACAGGAGATTCTGATCCTGTCGATTGGCCTGACGCAACTTCTGCAGTTCATCGAGATGATTCCTCTTCGCTGCAGCCACCTCCGCCGTGTCCTGTATCGTCTGCAATTCGTCCTTGGGAGATTGCGGCAGGTTGCTCGCGCTCACTCTGAAGCCGTTCTGATCGTCCGCCGTGTACGAAACTGTTTGCAGTATGCCGTTCGCGTCGATGTAGGAGTATCCTGAGGACAGTAACAGATAGCGGTAAAGATAATGCTCTTGGTTAAGCGGCATTATCGACTAGCAGAACGTGTCTTTCCAAAGGGCGAATCATTGCGATATAGCGAGGCAAGTAAAGGGCACGATCAATAACAATGTGAACCGTTACGCTTCTTATTGGAACGCTATTGCCTTATGAAGAGGCATACGGTACTTTCTTAACTGATCACGCACGTAATCGTGCAGTTTCACGATAATTCGCTGCGTGAGTCATCGCGATGAACGAGCGATCCGACACGCGCAACCGCGCTCATTGTCATCTCCGCGCACGAGGATGAGCGCGCGATGCATGGGCGTCTTTCTTGCATCACTTCAACGAGTATTGGCTAGAGATGCTCGCGAACGTAGGCCGGTAATGCGCTCCCTTGTAACACATTTCGCGAAAGAATGCAATTGCTGCACTCGCAGGAATGCAACAATTCCACCCGTCGAAAATGACATGAAATGGTAAACGATAAGCGGTCAAATTACCGATTTACCGAAAGACTCAGAGTCGCGTTCGGCTCGCGTTATTTAAAACGCAAACGGACTTTTCTCTCTGAAAGAACGACCCGCTTGAATTCTGTCTCGAGCATCAGAGCTATTAATCGCCAAGCCAGAATTCGCGTGTAACGTTTCCTTGAATTGCTGCCACATTGATGGCTGTCGACATCGTTACAGGAAAATCTAATTAAAACGCTAAATTCATGTAAATTGGAAACCCACCGCCCTGCGTCACGCCGTCCAACGTAGATTCCGCTTTGGCGTGATGCGGTCCCGTAAACGAATATTGGTAAGATCCTGATCCGTCTTGAACATGGTACTGCCTCAATGGCGAAAGACCCGGTATCGGACTCAGCCAGACGTTGGCGATCGGCGAAGCGATGGATCGCCCGATAACGAGGCATAGAATCGACTGCAAATCATGCAAATGGTGAATTCTTCAGTCGTCTCCCATTTTTCCCCATAATTCGCTTTCGACGTATCGCTTTTTACGTATGAGTACCAAAATACGAATCCCATCGAGAAGATATTGTAAAACAAACTACTACTTTGCCAGAGTTGCAAAGTAAGCAATCATAATGGCATCAAATATCAAGTAAGTTTGCTTACTGTAGCTAATCGCTTAATGCAATACTGTCGTTAATTTATGATCCGTTTGTTAGACATTTATTCCTAATGCTGATGTTCATCATTTTGCAAATGAAATCTGGCTTGTCATCTGCGCTTACAGCTGCAATTAATTAAACGCGATACCATATCATCTGTAATGATTATACGCAAACGCGAGGATATAACTGTCATTACGCAAAAGCATAATTTTCTAGCCAAGATTACCATTGGGGAAATACGTGCGTCGTATCAACTGTGATGAATTTGCGAGTACGAGAGAGGGTTGCACTCTGTGTCAATTAATCGCGGAAATCCAGCTTCGATTACATGGTGCATTTGTTACGAGCCTTTTCTTACGTGGAAAAACAAAATGACGCCGTGCTCTAAGCGGTGAATCCAGGACTCGGAATTGTTACGCCAGTCAGTACAGCGGGAAACCGCAACCATCCCTCGCAGTTTGCTCGAATCGATAGTTATTACCGGGAAGTGCCGAGTTTAGCTCGCAGCTCGCATTATACTGGTACTAATATACCCGACACAGGAGCCGTTATTAGCATTAATACGAGAACCCCGTCCCAAAATATGCTTGCATATTGAATTAAATAACATGGAATCAATATCGTCACAAACACGTTGATCGTCTTCCATTTAACGCCACGAAAGACTCTCATCCGCGGTAAATTGAATCGTAAAACTTTAGCTCCGCCTCCCTCGGTCCTCGTTCATCAGGAGAAGGACAAAATTCCGAAAGTTTATTCACGTACGATGCGCAAGGAAGCGCGAAATCGGATTAGCGTTATCCCTGTGAACAAAAAATACAGTCTACCAACTATCTCCCCAAGGGGATCAACTTGGGACTGATCAAACGTGGCCGACGAAGGGAACTTGGGCATTCTCGGGGAGTTATACTGAATTACCGCAATCGCCGCGTTACCCTTGCGATCGCGTCTAAACCCTTCGCAGCGAAATTCCTAAGAATTGAAAGAATTGTACGCGTGAAATTATACTTCCGGAACGGGGGTAGAAATTCGGGGCGCCGCGCGCGGTCGAATCGTGACCGATTCACACTCACGAGTATCATGATCGCTGCCAGGCCGTGGGTCCCGGGTGATTGTCGTCTGCTGATGAACCGTTGATCGATCCTGGCTCGACTTTTTTCCCTCTCTAGCCTAGGTTGTAATCCCGCTGAGAGCCGGCTAACGGAGACTGCGAGAGTGTAAGCTCTCGGTCGCGTCCTCTTATATAGGATCTACGGCGGATCCTGCCGCGCGCGGTGGCTTACGGTGGTTTCCCCACCCATCGCACCGCGATGGGCCCTAGCCGGGGCCCTACGGTGCGCGGAACGCGCTTGCCGCCGCCCCCTCCCTCCGCGCGCGCGCGCGGAGGCCCCGACTCTCGGGGCCCTCGCCCGCGGCCACAAATCACTGCGAGTTCGATTTCCAGGCCGATAAATCACTGTTTATTGGTCTGGGATACGAGCCGTCGATCTCTCGCGGATTCTTCGCGGCATCCGCCGGGGCGCTTCTCGGACGCGGCGCGTGTAATGAGGACGCGCGCACGTCGCGATCGTAATAACGGCGACGCCGCAACCCGCCGGTAGATAATTCACGCACGACGGATTTTAAATCTCTCTCCGATGGCGCGCAATGGGGCGGGCTTTATTTATTGGCTCGGATACCGCCTAAATAGGCATATAAATTACTTCGCCGGCGCCGGGAATTCGATTTTGAATTTGCGCGCCAGAGCCGCTTCTTCGAGCCACCTCCCGGCTCGACGCGCGAACAGATTGATCAATTCGATATGTGTCGAGTCGAACATCGATATATGTACATGTAGATTTTTCGTAAACTATGCACTGTACATGATTTGCCATTTGCATGTGGTGGTTTATCGCTGTCGCACCGTCGATCCATTACAGTTGATCCGTGTGCACGCGTACGTGCGTGTATACGTCGGTCGCACAATTTAAGCGGATTATCGCGTGAGTAATTTCCATCGCGCCTCTAAACGCATTATTACACAGTTACTCACACATTCGCATTTGCATTCGCTCACACGGCCATCCAAATACCGTAATAAGCATCGCGCCCCGTAAGCCTGCGCCAGAAGGAAAGCAAAAGGAAGAGAAAAATGGCGAATGCAATGCGTAATGACGAACCGCGAAGCGACAACAGAGAACCGGTAATGGACGGAAGAAATCGGTATCGCATACCGATGCAAATACGGTCATTACGCAACGTCATCGGGCGCTTGAACGAAGCTCGAGAGACGTATCTGTCCCGATACGAGTACATGAGTGTCATTCACTCGTCGAGCCGATTCATTATACTCGGAATCATCCCAGTGATTCGTCGCGCAATGGTGTCGCCGCGATGAATAATAATTAATCGGATAGTCGAGACCGATGACACGGTAGAATTTCTCAGGAAATCAATTTCCCCCGCAGGGGGAGGGACGGAATAATTCATTGTCCACCAACTTGTCGCTCGCCAATCAATCGGACGTTCCAGCGCTCCGCGGCTGATCGCTGCGCGATCGCGATCGCGATTGGACGCATCGGGCTGGATAACTGAAAAACCGGCGCCGCGGTACTTTTGAACCTCGCGCGCGTTTGATTTATCACGCCGTGATGAGAATGAAACGGCCGCCGGCAACGCAGCGCGAGATTAAACGCGTCAGGGAATTAAAGCAACACGCGCACGTGATCGTCAGCGGCGGCGGTCTTCGACAAATAGAAACGAACGCGAATGCAATCAACGGCCGGCGAAGTGAGAAAATAAAAACCATATCTCGCGCGCCCGGCGCGGTGGCATCTTTAGGGAAGGTCGAGGACGCCCCTGGGCCTCCTCGCCTCGCCTCGCCTCGCCTCGCCGACCGCATAAATAACGCTCGCCACGGATTTACCGCCGGTCCGCTTAATCCGACGACTTAAGGGAACGATTTCAGCGTAACGAGTTCATCAATTCCGACGGAATTACTCACGTTGCGCACGCTCGCGCAACAAGTCGCCGCCGCGATGAGAGGATTCTTTTACCGACACGCGCGTGGGCGTTGCGTTGGTTTTGACATTGGCACTAAACGGCCGTTCTCTGTCCCTCTCTCTCTCTCTCTCTCTCTCTCTCTCTCTCTCTCTCTCTCTCTCTYTCTCTCTCGCTGTCTCTTTCTGTCTATCTTTTTCTTTTTTTCTCGAATTAAATGGTACTCGTAGAGCCAACTGTCTAACCGCGCGTACTTGCGCGGCATCGCGCAAGCGATGAACGAGAGGGAATGCAACGGGAGGGTACAGCGTTGATCCTAAATCAACCACCCGCGGAGCGAAAACAATGGTAGCTATAAATTTCCCTGTATGCAAATAGAACGAAGAGCGAGCGAGCGAGAAACGTCCCAATATTAAGACATGATCGATCATGAAATATTAAGATTACACTCTTTTCTGTTATTATTTTTCTTTACTATTTATCATTGTTTCATTACTCTTTTCATTATTATTAAAAGTATTTTACGTAAGTCTCGGATTTCATTAATTTCACAAACAAACATTTTCTAAATGTTTGGCAAAAATCTAAGAGCTAAAGCAAATATTGAGTTGCAACAAAAGTTTGCAGCGAAATTTCAAGACAATTAATGCATGTGTCTATATAAATGTTTATTCAATCATATATGCACCATTTTATTTCGCCACTACATGCCGTCTTTGCGGTAGTGCTTTATGTCTCTATACGCAATTCGTTCAGAAGTTTTCATCCTTTTCATGAAAAAAATTGCGCAACGCTACAAACTTTTGTTGTAATTCGATATTTAGTACTTTTTGGTACCAATGAATCCTCAAATTTCTCTCTTTCTCTCTCTCTCTCTTTCTCTCTCTCTCTCTCTCTCTCTCTCTCTCTCTCTCTCTTTCCCTCTAAAACATACACAAATGTAAATAAAATATGATCTCTCTTAGATCGTTGATTAAAGTGAACATGCAGTTGAAGAACATTTTTTCGCGTTTTTCCTCCTATCTTTATCTCTCACGTTCAAGTTGCGAGGAGAATACGAAGAGGCATCGCAAAGTACACGGATTATCGTTGCGGTCCCGCAGATCTGTAAACATTCTACACTGTCGGCGTAAAGTTTCCCCGCGACGGGAATCCGAACGAGAAGCGAAGATTTCAATTCCGCAACGGAGCAACTACCGGCATCGCCCGCTAATCGCCCCCAGAGTTCCCGCAGTCTAATTTGCAAACCGCATGTCGAGCTTATGCCCACTTTGGGGAGGAAGAGAGCGGGAGTCCGGTGAATTGTGAACCCTCGCCCGGTCGTGCGCGCGACGTCTTTATTACGGCGACTCGTATTCCACTCGTAAAATTCTCCTGCCGGAACGACCGCGACACCGTCGCCGCCTTTAACGCACCTTTTACTTCCCCAGCCCTCCTTCTGTCTGCTCGTTGCTGCAAAGCGCTACATATAATGATATTAGATGCGCAAATTAATTTCTTGCTCTTCTTACAAAGCCAAAGATTTATTTATGAAAGTTACAGGGGTTGAATAACAACGATTCCAATAGAACAAATCATTTCAGCGGCTTCGGTGACATTTCTAATCGGAGCGTGAAGAGAATGCGCTCCTTATCAGAGGCCACCATGTATAAAAAATCTTGTTTCTGAAGGTTATATTACTCGCCCCCACTAATTCATATAGTGCTTTGTACACGTTGGCAAAATCACGAAAAGACTTCTAGACGTAGACGTTCTGATCTAAAATGGTTTTCAAGATTGGCGAGGAAAGCAAGAAATTAATTTGTATACTTAATACATATTACATATATCATCGCTGCAATTGCGTTGTTAGTCTTATCGGCCGGATGACGCTATAAAGAAAAATTTGCATCTCGAAACTGTACCACGGCTTCGTAAATGCATCGCGTAAATGCATCGCGCCCTGACGTAACGATCGACCGGGTTGCTATCGATCGAAGCTGCCACGTGTTTCGTAAAACGGCAACTCACGTGACTGTTCAGCCTTATAATCGCGGGACGATAGAAATTTAGATAAATATATAAATGCAGCACGATATTTTGGACGTTTCGTCCAACTTGAGAGAAAAAAGAATACTTGAAACAAAAAGAGTTGCATTTTTAAATAGAAAAAAGTAGATTCGGATGGTTATAGAAGTTTTTCGATTTATATCGATTCCACGTTTATTAATTTCTTCTTGTATTTATTATCCGATTTCTTTTATATCACTTTCTTCACGCGCAACGTGATTCCGATGCATTATCGCTGATCGATTTCGAAGCAGTAACTCGGTCACATTCCTTGCCGGCATTTCTGGAGAACAGCAATCCCATCTCCGATGATCAAACAATAATTCCACCTAAAGCACAGATTTTATATATTTTTGCGTGCACATGTCCATATTGTCTATTACTAACAGCAAAATACTTTGTCCACCATTTGATATTATGTTCTCTGGTAAAAGCTTTACGCAGTAAACTGAAACATTTCTGGTCTACACGTAAGAAGAATCTCTTCAGATTAAACCTTTCCTTCTTGCTTTTGCAAATCCTTCAGCAAAGATTAGAACTGATGTGACCGAGCTATGCTGAATCATTAATATGAATCGTTTACGAAATATTTGGAGATGGACAATGAAACGGATCCCAGACGAGGTTTGAAATCTCTCCCGCGCGACACGATCAGTTAAGCTACGATCGGCGGAGAAGAAAGGCGAAGACGGCGGCGAAATTAAATTAGGCTCCCGATATAAATTCGCCGAGCGGGCGCACGTCGAATTTATTTTTACCCCATCGCGGATTCTCAATGGGAGGCAATTATGAGAGGACGATAAATAATATGCTAATTAACCGGCGCGGCGCGCCGCGCCGCGACGATAAACGCAGCGCGTGCGAATCCTGGCGTGGCTCGAAACGCAATCGTGAATCACGATCGTCGGCCACGAGCGTGTACTACAAGGAGGAACTAACGTCCGATCGAAGATTACGGGGACTAACTAACGATTCCATTTGCTGATTGCCCGAGCAGCTCGGCTACTCCGGGCCGCTTTTATCGGCTCGCCTCCCACGAGGCGAGGAGGCCTTAAGACGCGCGCAGGTAACGATAAGCGCCGCAAGGCTGCGCGTATTGGCCGCGAGGAACGGCCGCGATCAATTAAGATCGATCGGTGCTTTAATAAGCCGTATCCCGACGTATTAGTGCGTGAGACTATCCATAACATTCTCGCTTCCTCAGCGGCGCTCGAAAGTTCGGCGGCTTATCCGCCACTAAGTTGGAATCATTACTCGATTCTCTCTTTCTATCATCGGCGTAACTTCAGTAACTTCGCGGGATGGAGAACGGTGCTTAAATGGAACGGTCATCGCGCGCGGGCGATCTCTCGGACGATGAGATCGGACGTGAAGCAATACACTAATGATTATCGTGCTGCCGTGATTTAACGTATAATTACTGTCCGGCGAGAGCAGATAAACGGGCGAGATTCGCGAAATTTTCATGTTTTCGCCAGATAAGCGAAAGTGGATCACACACCGATCGTGACGTGAGATTGCTCGCGAGAGGTGCACGTAAGATTAATTTTCTCCTATCTCTGGCATCGTAGACTTGGCTCGCAGAAATTGCAAGGTGTAGAAAAATGCTACATTCTTTGTCCTATTATCGCTCTAGCTACATATGTTTGTGTGTGCGTGCGTGTGTGTGTGCGCGCGTTCTGGCTATTTTCATGCGATGCATGATATACTTGTTACTAGCGTGCCGTGTCCAGTAACACGAGAGCTTTAAGAAATAATCGTGCGATAATCAGCTTATCGGTAAATTAAGAACAACATTCTTATATTACATATACATACGCCTTGTTAAGTTTTTATAATTAATTCATGGCTCGTTTCATATCTTTGCTCATTTTCATTCAGGTTTCTTAATGTCTCTTTATGCCATGTCCCCTCGTGCGGCAAAAAATGTAACGGCTTCATGTAATAATTGTTAACACTTCGTGTTCTCGCAATTCTCTCTCTTTCTCTCTCTTCCTTCTACTTGATATATTCGATCTCGCTTGGAGACTCTAATATGATACAGATGCAAAGATGCGGATTAGAATGTCTCTGGATTCGAGCGTCGAAACGAAATCACCAGAGTTCTCCGGGGGATTTGCACCCGGTCAGTTTGGGGAAAGATTTACGCGCGGTTTTCAATCGAAATCTCTCTCTCCCTCTTTCTCTTTCCGTCTCCATATGTCTTCCTATTTTTCGCCGAGTACACGCGGAAACGTAATCTCGGATGTAAAGCTTGAGCGCGTTATCGCGTGTCTCTCGCGTGACGCGAAACGCGAATATAATCGAAGAGCCTACGCGCGCACACAAATACGCGCCTGACCGGCCGAACCATCTCGGGAATCATTATCCGCCGTTTTATCGGGCACGGACCATCTGCGGCCAGCGTGTTATCCACGAATGGGTGCAAGCTAACGTATGCGCCGCTTTTATCAGCGCGGATGCCCACGTGTGTGCCAGGCGTATAGCCTGAACGTTTCTATTATCACGCGCGCGAATCGTCGCTCCTTACCACCTCTATGCGTCTCTCCGTCCCTTTCTTCGTTCTCCCTTGAACATCATCACCGTCGCGAACATCCCCCGTTTCGCGCATCGGGATGCGAGAGCTGATTTTAGCTCCCGGAAGGGGCCCTCTTCGATATCGCATTTCGATTATAAGTTTCATGAATACGCGGTAGTTTTGCCACGCCGGAGAACGGAAGCGATTAAAACGATCGCCTCCTATCGCGTACGATCGGATTCCACGCGAAAGAATCGCCCGTTTATCGCTCACTCCCGAGTATACGTCGTGTTCTTAAATCTGATATATCGTATTTTGCAGCCGTCTCTTAGATAAAGATAATGTCTCTAGATAGCGCCTCCGGAAGATGATCAAGAAAGGAAGAAAAGGAGGGGTGTTCCGGTCCGCTTCTTCCACGAATGGAACGAACGAAATGTCTTAAATGTACAAATTAATTTGTTGCTTTCTTTTCGCCGATCTTGAAAGCTATTTTAAATTAGAGTATCTATCGATTCTTTTGTGATTTTTAGATGCTGACGTCTGCAAAACGCTTCAAAACGCAAACGGAGTATAATCTCCAAAAGCAGATATACACATGATGGCCTCGCATAGGGGCATATTCGGCACTGCATTCTTTTGACCTTGCTGAAACGATTCCCTTAGGAAAGGTGCAGTAATTTATAGGATCAAATATTTGCGTAAGAGATTTCGCGAAGGAGACTTTAACCTTAAAGACAAAACGCTCCGATCAACTTCAAAAATTTGAAGACTAGAAAACCAGAAAGCAGCATCTGCTGGATCAAGATAGCCCAAACCCCAGAAAAAGATCCACAACTCGGACCAACGATTCATTTCCGTTTAGAATAAATTTTAAACTTTACAAAGAAAGAAAGCAAGAAATTAATTTGTATATCTAATCTTTCCCAGGGAGAGAAAAAGCCGCGAATTTATAGCAATTTCGTTGCTAAGACTTTCGTTGCTAAGTCGTGCTAAGACTTACATTCTGAAAGAAATCTCCGATAGAAACATCCGCGAGGAACCCGCGATCATTATTATTATTATTTCGCATTCACCTCCACGCGCGAAGGGTACGGGCGTTGAAAAAACCGGGGATATTTGTAGGGCGTTTTATTAGGGCTAATACGCAGGGCGGCACCGGTTCGTTCAACACGATAAAGGATATTGTCGGGTACTGCGCGCGCGCGCGCGCCCGTAATGCAGCATAATCTGCGGAGCGTTTCAACGGCCTCCTCGCGAGATGCCATCCGTTATATACCGTGCCCACGTATTGTATACGCACGCGTGATAATGCGTGCCTCGTGAAAATAAGCTCACGCATCGGGAACGCGACGCGAACGAGAGAGCCGTAATAACGAGAGCACGATTTCATCCTCCCTCCGCCTATGTTACGCCAGATTTCGCGGGGTGGAAGTCCCCCGGATGGAATGCCAACTTCAAACCGCGAGCTTCCCGCGCGCTGGGAACACGCCTTTATCCACGCGTTATCCTAATCCGCGAATGTCGTTTGGTGAATGGCCATGCATATATTATGCATTTATGGGGCCACGGATGCCTTCACTTTCCTTGCCTTCTACGCTAAGAGCTGTCGTTCGAATGAATGCGTCGTATCTAAAGCATCTGTCGCATGTAAACAAAAAACTCCACAAAGTTGTATCGAGATTGCGATTATTCGATATTCCGGGACGACGCGATGGTAACTCTCGGAATTATAAAAGTCGTAACAACAAAAAATACGATCCATTGCCTTGTTGGACAAAACATCCGCTGGCTGCGATAAAGTCAAGCGTCTCCCGAAATAAAGCAGATTAAATACTCGTAATCCGATTAAATACGCACGCGCCATGAGAATTTTTAGCGCAAGATTATGTGAGCAAGTACTCCTCAAAAATTCCCCATAGAAGATCCCAAGGAAACAAACCCGGACACAAACACGCGCACACACGCGCATCGATCGGTAACGATCGGCATTTGCCCATCTACATAAAACATACTCCTTATTCTTACGTCCCGCTCGTAAAATTCGATCCGTAGCGTGCCACAGACACCACCTGTGGAAAGTAATCCCGTCAGATGCGTTCAGCGCGGCGGCATGCGAGCGAAAAATTCACCCCGCGCGAAGACGCGCGCGCGGATTCGAGACCCTMCCGCCTCGTCCCCCCCCCTCCCTCCCTCCCTCCCTCCCTCCCTCCCGCCCCATGCCGTTAATCTCGTCGTCGCTCGCGACACGCGATATCCGCGGCGTCGTACGTAAGGGTTTTTAGCGCCGGTAATACATTCGCGGCTGTAGGGAGCCAAGGTCGCGCGTTTTCCGTTCCATCCTGCGTCTCGAGACGGCGACAAATCGGTCCGCCGCATAAGTCCGTCGGCAATAAGAGAAAATACCGGCCGGGCTCGTGACGTAAATCCCGCATAAACATATGTATATCCGAGGGAGAACCAATCGGCTGTCCGACATGGTTAATTAAAGAATCCGCGAATAACTCGCGAATTCCTTCTGGCGCGCGATTTGAATGAGCGCGAATCGCGCCTCAAGGTCGGTCCGACTAGTCGGACAGCTCAATTTAAATTCTCGCACGGATCGACATCGTCAGGTATTACGCGCGACTTGACGCGACGCTCGCGTCTATGCGAATATGGGAAAGGCGATTTATACGCAGAAGAAGTTGACGATATGTCTTTAATGGTCCGTACAAATCCGTATAATCCGTACAATAATTTAACGTAGGAATGTTAAGATGCTTGTTATAGGAAAATGAGTACACACAGGTGAGGACAAGTAATAATGACGGGCATAAAGCGAGCTACCACGATCGAGCTTGTCATCGAGCGCATTCATGGAACTCTCGCTGGGGACGCACAAGGGCCTCTTATCCTAACGTCCTCGAGCACGATGCATGATGCGCATAAGAAGAAGCCATTTTAGTCCTTCGAGGCCTAGATTTTTTTCGCGATCACGGAACGCGGCGGAATTCCTCCTTCAGCTTCCGTGTAATTTTGCAATTAACAACCGCTTGTCTAATGGAAGATAGATGGATACGTTTTGCGAATTGCACGGCTGTTAATTGTCCGGATGGAGGCGCCTGTGAGATCTTCGCATAAATTCCAGTACTACTTCGCAAGGGCTCGGTCATGGCGTCTTATTTGCGAATGGGAGAAAGCCCAAACGATCGAGTGGCCGGAATTCATGGCGGAACAAATAGGAATGCTCGGAGGAGATTTCTCGGCGAGCGGAGCGACGAGTCCTTATTTGGCCAGCTCGATTTTCTCGCTCGAATGTATCTGGCTGCGATACTGAGAGGACTGAGCGATGGATCGAGCATAGATTGGCCAGGTAGCGATCGGTTGGGCATAGGGAGCTACGTATACGGTTTGTTCGCTCGCGATTGGCAAAGCTACTTTGAAATCGACATTGCGATGGATCTGAGTCGCGCTCGGGACGGCGCTGACAACCGGAAGCGTTCCCTTCGAGGCAACAACGGAGATCGCCGGTAGCGTGTCTATGACTGTCGCCGGTGCGCTATCGACCTTCACGGCGTCCTTGTGATTTGGACCTTCCAGTCCAAGAGTCTTATGTAGCTGGATTCGATTTTCGTTGTAATCGCGAAGGGCGGCGACGACCGGAAGGGGTTGCAGGTCCGCCACTACTGGTAGCTGCGACTGGTTCTCGCTCACTTTCGGATTGCTTTCCGGAGTTTCGACGGCACGGAGATCACTGTGTACTTGAAGGCGATTCTGATGGGAAATCGCTAGCGGCAACTGGGCAGGTAAAAGCAGCGCCTTGTATGCGGGTTCGGTCAGAATTCCGATCGTCTCAAGCGGCTGAACGGCCTTCAGACGAAAGTTGTTGTGAATATCGACGCGGCTCTGATGGGAAGTCGCCGCGCCGGTCAATCTGGGGATCAGCACCGAGCGCAGTAATCCGCCGTAGACGGGCGCGATGACGGGCGGATCCTCGGCAGCTTTTTTCTCCGGCGCTGGAGGCTCATGGGAATCCCGCGGCGAAGAATCCCGATCGGCCTGATCCGCTTGAGAGCTCGGATTTTCTGTCTGATCTTGATCAGCCGATGCCTCCAGGCTGCGCTTGGCGCGGCTAGCCGCACGCATCCCCTGATCCTCCACCTTCTTCGCCTCTTGTTCCCCCACGGGCTCCTGCGCGGTGACCTTCGCGTGCTCTTGGGCGTTCCTGGCTACTAGGATCTCGTTGGTTTCCTGAGGCGGATCACCGTGATCATCCGGCAGATTCGTCGCGGCGACGCGGAAGCCGTTCTCGTCCGCGACGTAGAAGACGGATTGCAGAATGCCGTGCGCGTCTATGTAGCTGTAGGAGCCGCGCGTGACCCCGTCGAGGCCCCGTACTTCCTCTTTGGCGGATGGACCGCCGGCGTAACTGTACGCGTGCACCCCGATGCGCGTGTCCTGCGACTGATGGTACACCGGAAGCGGATCCGCCAGATAAGCGTAGGGCAGCAGGGTCAGCTGCGCGCTCGCCGCCGCGCCGAGGATCGCGAAAACTGGCATCTGGAGGAAAGCAACGGAGATTGTTATCCCGAGAACACGGAAGCCTGAGCTAAGCGTCAGAGAAAGAAAGAGAGAGAGAGAGAAAGAGAGAGAGAGAGAGAGAGAGAGAGAGAGAGAGAAAGAGGGGGGAGAGCTAAGACAAAGCAGCGGGGCGTATCCGCATTTCCTGCTTCGCGATTGGAATTTAAATGCCACGTGGTATCAATGTTCAGGCGCGACGTCGCATCCGAAACCGCAATCGCGACAATTCACTCGCCTCACATCGGCGAGGTTCGTTGCGCCCGCGCCCGCGAGGGGAATCCCAAGACCGCGAGGGGAATCCCAATGATCCCTGCGATCGTGGGGATTAAAGAACCAAACCGATCTAATACCGCGAACGATACCCGATATCGAAGATCTGCGGGAGGAGATAGAGACGATCTAGCAATACATTGCGATATGCATTATACGCTCGCGCGCATTATACACTCCGTGACTCCGAAAGCTCGGCAGAACGCGCGCTCGTTTCGCGTGCGATCATCGGGAACGATGCGGATTTATTTACGCGGCTGGTCTGGCGCATTTTCTCGCGGCGCCCCTTCGGGAGGAGCGCGCGAATTGCCGCGTCGGGAATCTCAGGACGGAAGAGAGGGAGAGAGAGAAATCCCTGCTCTTTCTCTTTCTCGAAGGTAGACAGCCGGCGAAATATACCGGCGAACTTTATGCCCGGTATCGGTAGCGTGGGACGGGGTGAGTTTTATGCCCGCGCGTGCCTCTCGGGAGACCGAGCCTCTCTTTACGATCTAATAAGGCTCGAAGAAGCGGCGACAGCCCGTCCGCGCGCTGCGGAGGAAAGTGATAAAGTGCGATCGGCGACTACGAGGAAAAAACACGGAAAAAACGATCGATGTTACTGATCTGTATTCTCGGGTATTCTAAATCATCGATGCGGCGAATCGAGAGTTCGAATACGATCGAGCAAATCTTCGTGCGTCTGGATATGAATTATAACGGAGACTCGTCCGAATACAAAAATCATGAATCAGCGGCTCTTCCTTTGAAGATTACGTTAAGTGGGAATAATGCGTTGGATTAACTAATGGGATAAAAGAGATAAGAATTGTTCAAGAGAATTGTTCAGATAAGAATTGTTCAATTAAAGAAATTTAGTTTCCGAACTAGATCGTTGAATATCTAACAGAAACTTTAACTGGAACTTAACGAAGATAAAATTCTCGTTTGTTCGTGTTAAAAGTTGTCAAGATTCGACATTTGTATGTTATTTTACGTCAAAGAAATTAAAACTTGAATTGGCCACGTTTCGCGTTTCAAATACGCGGCTTCCGCATTGCAGATATCGAGTGCATCGCGTTCGCGCTATTGAAGTGCATCGGACAATCCAAACTATGAATTATAAACATTAAATAACCAATTGCGAGGTTGCAGAGCTTTGCAGAGCCAGCAGGGGAAATTTCTGAGCGGAACGGAAGAGCAGCTCCTAGCAAAGCGTCGTTCAGCGAGAGTTGAACTCGCCGTAAAACGCGCGCGCGGTGGTCGCGAAACGCGGCCGTTTTACACGCATACGCTTTTTTACGTCTCAACATGACGCGCGGGTATGTCTCGATGAACCTCGCCACGTACAGATAATCCCAGCAAAAATAAATTACAACTCGCTTACGCACCATCGCTGCGGATGCTCGTCGCTATTCACCAACATCGCCCGTAATAAAGGGACCTCGGCGTTTCGCGTGAAACGTAATAAGCAGATAGCGAGTTGGAAAAACATTTTTTATATCATCAGCATTAACAGTATTTTCATTTTAACATTTTGTACAATATTTTCCACGCAATGACGCGCATGAATAACGCGCGGTCGTTTCTCATTAGTCATTAACCAATCAAGTAGATTAATGCTGTTTAATGAAAGCCTAGCTCTCTCTCGATCGATTCTCGATCGATTTAGAACTTCGTAACGTAAAGAGAGTATCTTTTTTTAAATAAAAAATACTCAGCGATTCAGTCACCGTAACTGACTGGATTCGGGAAGACCGAAGAGAGCCAAAGTCCCTTGATGTGAATGCATTCGCGAATAACGCGAGATAATTACCGGAATCGGAACGTGAAAGGGATAGCTTACCAGTGCCTGCATCGTGCTCGATGTGTCCCTGTCGACCTCCTTACTGGCTGAAGGACTGTCCGGGCTATGCACCTTGCTCGCGATCTGGTTTTGACTTATATACGCGGCGCGAGCCATATGGGATGTCTTCGAACCAGGAACTTGAGGAATCGTTGAAGGACAAGGCAGGTCCGCTCGCCGCCAACATGGGATACGTCGATCCCGGATCGCGTCGGTCAATCCTGGAATCCCCGCGAGCGCTTCCTCGCCCACCATTGCCACTTTGGCGTGGCAATTTCGTTCGAGTGCGTCGTAAAAGCGAAAAAAGTCACCGTACCGGATTCGCCGTTCATTCTCTTCGGGAAGCATCTTGTCAGTCTTGTTGCTTCAGAAAGGTTACATCGTTTCGGACGTAATAGGATGATAACTTTGATTATCTGTTAGAAAATTTAATTCTCGTTTTCTTGTGGAGAACGTGAAGCTTGGTTGACGATGCGAAAAATTCTCAGATTATTGTTTCAGATTATTGAAATTAATATTTCAAAACGAAACATTTCGAGCTTGCTTTGAATTCTTCCTGAAGAACAGCTTAGAGAATATAAATAGGCAAAGAAAATAGCTCAACCGTTTTTACGTTCCTATAGTGTAATGTGTTGTTATTTTTATTAGAGTTCTCTATTACATATCTAGCATCTCTAGTGCATCGTATATTTCTGTCACTTATTATACTCTGTAATTATATCTCTTCCGATATTCTTATTCTCCTACTTGCTCCTCTACTTCATTAGGTTTAAAAGCGGCATCCGCGAAGCCAGTTTCAAATGATTCGATTAGTTCTCAAGCGATAACTAAGATAGGACCAACTATTAACGAGGAGGGGCGAAAGTTTAATTCTTTGTGATAGACTATAATTATTCCCGCGACGTGCGATAGCGAGGCATCGTTAGAACTCGAGAGTTGAATGAAGCGAGAATTCCGAGTACCGCAGACGGAACTGGTTCGATTTACTCGAGGTCGTTCAACGATCCCAATGGCATAGATACGAAATCTCTTCGGTTGTAACGCAATCTGGATTTTCTGGCTTCGTACAATAATAGAGGCTGCTACAGGCTACAGTAGTAGAGGTTCGACCTCGGATCGTTTAATTTGCAACACTTATAACAAAGTTCCTCGTTGTGGGAGACTTTTCTTTCAGTTATCATAAATTTCTCTTAGTCGTCGACGAACGGAGCAAAGAACCGAAAGACACCCGAAAGTTCATGGTGTCTTTGAGACGTTTGCGTTCACCCAAGGGTGCTTTAGCTATAAAAAATATCCTCAGAGAGCTTCGTTAGTTCGCGGATGGGAAAATTCATATTCATTATCAGTATAACGTTACCATTATAATTGCTACAGCGGATCGACCAAGGCCGTCAGGCTATGCTCTCGCCGTATAAATGTTGTCTGATTTCTGCGCTTTAACATGTGCGCGCGCGCGTATCTTATGAAATAAAGGCTTGTTCTTTCGGTCCGGTGGTTAATAAAGCGCATACCGAGCCGAAACTCATACATGTCATAAGTTTGCGAACAGGATCAAGTAACATGGCTTTAATTTTCTTAGCAGTGCGTTAGGGGAGGAGACCAAACTCTCTTCTCACCTGTTACTCTTCTTGTTGCTTCTCGAGGAACAGTGACTGCGTATTTGTAATAATGAAAAAGATTTATATATTCCTCCTCGCATACAAAGTCATCGATTATATATAATAAAACCATAAATGTAATAAAACCTAAATTGCAATCTATTATATATCCATAATCTATTATATATAATTTATAAGTTATAGTTTACAGAATTTATTTGTGTACATAGTAACATAGATATGTCTTATATATATAAAATTGTAATAGTAGAATGCAGAGTAATGCAGTAAAGTATAGAATTATAGAATTATTAATAATTATTAATAATATATAATATATAAATATCCAGCGAACGATTTTCAGATTCCGAGATTCAACGACCGACTCATTTACGTCCAAGTCCAATTTTTATTATACAAGTACAATCATTTCTCGCAAACGTCCAGTTGATTTGATAAAATTTAAGAACACCCTAAACCTTTCGCCTACAAATACTATTCTTCCAGAAGGGGTAACATCATCGCATCGCGTCTACCTCCACGTTTCATGCGCGCGATTAGAAATACAGTCGTGCCTGATGGTCGGCGTTATTTCTCGATTGCGAGTAATTCGATTGGCCTTGATCGGAACCGCGACACGATCGTGTTCAAGCGAAATTGTTCGGCTACCGCGGCTTTTTTACCCCTTTTCCCGCGTGGTACGTAGACCGCAGACATCCAAGAATCCTTCCCCTAGCACAATAAAATCACACGACCCTCGTCCTTGGCTCGCGCCGGCGACGACCCGGACCCGCGTGCGCGCGCGTTCCTACGCGCACCTTGAACGGGTATTATAATGACATAAAGGGTTAGTGCGCGGGGGATCAACCTGTGTGCGCGGGGGATTCGCTGCGTAAACCCGAGACCATGGTATTTGCATATCCTGTTCCCCTGAAAACAGCGAGGCTCTCATTTGGCGCGCGAAATCGAAGTTTACGCGATATCGATGCAGATAATTAGCAATATCGTATGCTTTATCGGCTTACGATGTTTTGATTATATGTGTATCATCGGTGTATGACAGCCATCACGAATGCCGGTTCGAGAAGTCATTAATTAAATTTCTTTCATTGCTACCTTGTTGTGCAAATTGCGCGAAAAACACGGTTCTTCTGGAAATATTGAGATCTTTGACGCAATTTTCGGAGACCTCCTGCTTTGCTCGTGCATTATTAGAAATTTTACTTGCATGAAATAACAGCGGAATTGATATATATCATATTATTATCCAGTTTCGGACATATCACGTGTAATAATCACGCATATAGGTCGTCTTTTCTGATTTTCAATTGGATAGCTAAAAAAAGAAGCGATGAGTTTTCCTTATTTAATTGCGTCGATTTTATCTTATTTCTTTTCTCTTCTTTACCTTATCCTAAATATATCGTTTCTTCGTAAGAAAGATAATGAATTTATCGCGAACAAGTGCGATTTTCCAAGCTGGGAGATTTCTCATTCTTCTGGTCGTCGTATCGCGATGAAAAATCGGAAAGCCTAAACGGCTATGATATCCATACCCATATTTATTTGTATCGCGTTCGATCTCGGCATTGCGGGCTGGTACTAGAGATCTTTCGTTATGCCGTGCTAGGGGTAACGCGATATAAATGGGAACGCTATGATAAGCAGGAAATATAACTTCCATATACGATGGTCAGTTACCTCCATATTATTATCCTGAATTTTAAGCGGTACGTACGCGCCGAATGGACTTCAAAGCGCACTGCTGGGTGTAAGCGTGTGCTCGTAAAACGCATTCGGATTTGCAATTTTTCGAGACTTTTAGTCTCGAAGCATGTCGGACCGACGAGCCGAACCCGGATGTGTTCCGCGCGAGATTTTCATGCGAGGGGACGCATTTATTTGTCAATATCTAAGCGTTCTCGACTTCCTCGTTCCTTGACCACCGCTCTTTCGACTAATCCGATAGGGCACGCCTCTCGCGCGGGAGTCCAGCACGAGGCGAGCCGTGACCTTTCAGATGGTTCCGTTCGCTTCCGGTCATCGTCCGCGCCGCAATCGGTGGGATGTGGGCGCAGTCCTCGAGGTATCTCGTCCGTTCCTCGCAATGATAGCGCGTCTGCGGATCCCTCATCTATTAACCGTTCGCCATTACGTGCTACCAGCACGACGAAGTAGCGGCGACAACAGCAGCACGTGGGAGAGACAGCGAGAGGCGTTGGTGCTCGTAGGCGAGGATAGCCGCAAAAGCGTGGATAATCAGGGAATAGGCTCCCGCATGTGTCGACATGAACGCCGAAGGCCGGGTAGAAGGCGGCGGCGAGGCGAAAAGAAGGAAAAAGGAAAAAAAGAGCGGAGGATAAAGGGAGGAGAGATCGCGCGCCAGGAGGGCGGACGAGCCGGGACGACTACGAGAGGGACGATAATGGCTGGACCGTGAACACGCTCGGCGGTGGAGCATTCGATTACTCCCGCTTGCGCGTAGGTCAAGGCACCTCTTATTTCCTTAACCCTTCGAAACTCGGCGCGACTTCAAAGTAACGCGCCGATCGGCACGTTCCTCCTCTGCTCCTCTCGTTTCTCGCCCGCTGCGACAATATAGGAACGAGGAGTTACCACAATATGCTTCCATCCTTATCATCTACCTATCTAGGCAAAGCTGGTGACAATTTATCGCTGGTGTGAAATCTGTGAAATGCGCGCGACGAAGGAGCGACGTCGAGACAATCTCGTCCCCTCGCATCTCCTTCATGATGCGGATGCCCAGTATTCTGCTCTGTGCCCGGACAAGCACTTAGGATTCCAACAAGATGCACGTGTCCGCGGACAGTAAAATCCGGTCCGCGGAAAAATCCAGCCGCCATGGGTGGAAACCCCATGCACCAAGGACCACACCCACGCATCTCGTCGCGCGGCCGCGAGATCCGTCCGGCCACATACTTGCGGAGGTCGCCTTACGTCGTAAACAACATAAACATAATGCAGTTGAGCCGGTGGACCACACCCGGTGTACATATGCACGAGTGCATGTGTACTCGACTCACGCGCACACGCATGTGGAAGGAGAGAAAGAGAGAGACAGGATCTACGCAGCGCACGTACATACCTCGCGGCGGCGATATGCAACTCCGGCATGGCCATCCGTGCGACGTGACATCGCTCTTCGCCGCGGCCGAAAAATGCCAGCCAGATAAGCAAGCACCGAACAACGTTTCCATGCTTGATAAATCGCACAACTCGCTAAGTGGCCTTTTATCGTGTATATTTAAATTAAAACGAGTGTACAACCAAAGGGCGTGTTTATATCGGAGGCACGATGGTGACTGATGAATCGATTTACTAGTTGTAAACTGTGCTAAACGATAAACGAATTTTTACTGTCTTCTGAATTGTAGTTTTTCTCTAGTACTTTTATTTGATAAGTAAAATGCGTTTAATAGGTGAAGCACCTACGTGATATATTCTCAAAGGAAAAGATTCAAAATATTTATATTATTATTTCTAATAAACAATATTCATATAAAAATAGATGTTATATATAATATAATTATGTATGTGTGTGTATATATATATATATATATACATGCACATAACATAATATAAAAGATTTAGAACAAATTAATTTATAAATTTCTAACTTAATATCTTGTCTATTTTCCCTCTCAATTCTCTCCATTCAAGCATTATTATTAAAATGTTATTTCACTTAAACATGTTCCGGATTGACTCTTACATGTAAGATTCGGCCTTTTCTTAAAACCTGCAAATTTATTGCTCCTATAGATTGTTCTAGGACTTTGTAAATGCTATCTGTATTAATCACCGGTTCCTTATTCGCATGCGTTATTATGTCTTTCGGTTGTAGTCCAGCACTGTAATAAGATAACGATAAACAATTAGATTTTTCAACGATTAAGTAGTTTTCGATATTGACTAAATAAATCTCATATTTTAATTTAGTTAAAATAAAATTCATTTCCATATTATTTTGCCGATTATCTTTCTATATTTAGTTATACCAGTAATGCACATTTCACAAAATTCATTACAAGAAATTAAACTAATGGTTAATCAGTTGTAATTTATATATTAATACAATCCTCTCATACTATGAGCATCCGAAATTATAATAATCTTCCTATGTATTATATTAATATCGTTGATTACATATAACATGGCTTACTTATAAGCTGGAGATTCAACCATTACTTTCCATACGAGAACTCCGTGTCTGACGTTCATGCAATCTCTGTCTTGCTGTATTTCAATTAAAATTTCGGGCGTTAGAGTTTGCATCGTGATGCCCATGTATCTTCTCTTAGGTATGTCCAGAATACGCTTTGTGTCTTCAAACATAATGTGCAATCAATATTTTTCCCATGATGCTTCGATGAAATAAAAATTAATAAAAGAAAAATGGTTTCTGATTACTTTTATTCTTCCTACGTGATTCCGTTTTTTTCAAGAAATCTTTCGCATAGTCTATCGGTATCGCAAACGAAATGCCGGATGTCACTTTCATTGCGTTTATTCCTATCGCCTCTCCATCTAAATTCACCAGCGGTCCGCCTGAATTTCCAAACTGCAGAAAAATGCAACCTATTAGTTAAAATGCAATGTATACAATGTAATGTTTAATGTACATTACTTAAAAACCAACAGTGATTGCTGCATCTGTTTGTATGTATCCCATATGTGAATTACTCAGACCGAGTTCTTGACTTGGTCTATTTGCACTGCTGACTACACCGCTCGTTATGGTATTGCTAAGAGACAATGGAGAACCAATAGCCACTACAAATTCTCCTGGTCTGATATTAGATGAGCTACCGAGCTTCATCACAGGTAGATTGTCCTGTATAATCGAATAATATATGCAAAATACTTACAATATTAATATTAAATAAATGAAAACTACAGAAAAGCTGTATAAACATTACCTTATTTATTCGTACAGTAGCAAGATCACTTTGCAAGTCTACGTCTTCTATCACTCCAGTATATGTGGTACCGTCATACAATCGTACCTTTAATAGGAAACAGGACTTTAGATGAGAGAAGCAAATCAGTAGGAATTTTATTAAAATATGGTTGATTGGAAAGTCAATAATAAATGAGGTTCAACGTAATATTGGTATTTAGAATATAATATCTAAAATATTGTTTGTATAAATATATCATCATTCATGATATATTTACAAAATACTTGAAGGATAGCAGGGAATCTCGGGAAGGATAATAGGACTCACATTTACCTTTGCTGTTGTATTAGGCTTATTTATTACAACATGTGCATTTGTTAATATTAAACCATCTTGCCTAACAATGAACCCTGAACCGTTACTGGTGGTAACTGATTTTTTTGTAAAGTAATCTATCCTATTTTACAAATAGCGGCAATTAATATACATTTCGGTGGCACAAAGAATGATTTATGATTTATAATATATTTAATTCGCATCGTGTTTTCACGACACTTTGTTTTCAGGACATAAAAGCCATCTGCAGATATGTTCATATTTACCTATTATTATCCTTGATTTCAATGTACACTACAGCTGGTGCCGATATCTCCACCACATCTGCTATAAAATTGAACTTATCTCTATTCAGGCAATTAAACGGCGGTGGTGAAATAGCGTGGATAACGGAATAATTTAGAATGCCCAGATTCTCGATTTTACGCCGTATATCATCCTTCCAATTACACAAGACATAGCCAAGACCGCCGAAGAGGAAAGCGGTATAGGTTAAGAGCCTCGACTTCTCGTGCATTCTCCATTTTTGCTGCTGTGAATGGAACGCCCGAGTTTTCGCGTTTTGCTTGGCGACAATTATCGCAAACTGCGATATATTTGATCTCTTTTTCGCCAAAGATACCCACGGCAATCGCAACAAAGGGGAAGCCATTTTTCAAACAGCAGTCTACATTGAATGACGAAAATCGGAGATCTCGTCGAGATTCGAATGTGCATAATTGCGCCGAATATCCATTGTTATGCAATTTAATGAAGGAGATAATTAATTTCCATCGATTTTTCGCATCATGAGTCTGATCTACATAATGAACTTGAAATGATTTTGAATCTGCGCGCCAGATCGTTCGGGCAACATCGCTGGTTCTCGGCAGATCTCGTGCGCGCTCTTTGAATTAATTGGCTGAGATTTGAATGCGAAAAATATGTAACATATTTGAAAAGACAGAGTTACTTTTGCTATTAAATATACATAAAACACAAAAAATACGAAAGTTATTTATAAATATGTCCCAAAATAATATACAAATCATTCATGACATTATTAAAGCGTTCGCAATATTATTAATGTTAAAATGATTCTATTTATTTCATTATTGCTCATGCATATACGCATTGTATATTTTATAACGGGATATTTTATCCGTTCCTCTCGCTCAACATCTGTCACGAAAAAGAGAATATTTCAACTTCACAGAATTCGAATAAAACAAATCAATAAATCCAGCCAAATATAAAGTATTCTTTCGTTCATTCAATTATGAAAATATTTACGATAATTCCATAATTTATCAAGTTAAGATATTCGTAAATATCAAGCAATTCATGAAATATGATTGCGCTTATTAAACAATGCTTGATAATATTGACATATATATTTTATTTATTAAATCATCCTGCTCCAAAGCAAGAAATTAATATAAAAAGAAATATATATATTCTCTAAAACGCTAGGATAGAAAATTATTATTAAGATTATATTACAAAAACATTACATTACAGAAATAGATACAAAACTTAAAAGAGGTGATAAAATTTAATATGTCATTTTATTGCATTAATATACATAAATTGATAAAAATTAGTTTTATAATTATATGTTTCTATAACAAGCACATCATATATGAGATTTGAAAGATAAGAAATGCTTTATAATTAGCATTTTTATTATATATTTCAATTATTACAGCGCTAACTATAGCAAACTATTTAATATTTTTGTATAAGTTTGAACGTCGAAGTGGTAAGCGAAAACTATAAAATTAATTACATTATGTGTAATAATTATAATGTAATAATTATGTTACATAATTATTACATTATAAAAATATTTCATTAGAAGCTTCATTGCTCGGAGTTATCACATTCAAATCAGCATCGATTTTATGATCGTTGCCGACATCGGAAATTCTGCACGATGTATCCACATGGCAGGATTCTAAATAGAATACAATTTTTATTTTAATATTATAATAATATTTTATATTATATTTTAATATTTTGCAATCTTTGCAATATTTTGTTAGCTTGTTAGCCTCGTTATTTTCAGTCGCAAATTAATTACATTTTAAAAATGCTACTACACATGTATATCACAAATAAAATTTCCTATAAAATATTTATTCAATTGCGTTCAAGTCCGCTGCATATAAATATCATTTATTTAAAATTCTATTCTAAATTCTTGTCAAAATTTAACTTTCTTGAATAATCTGTTGTGCTCACCTTGCGAGCAACAAATTCCGTTTGTGGCGCATCTCGCAGTATTTCCACGACACATTGCATATCCGGCAACACAAGGTCTAATATATAAACTCTCTTTTCGGCATCGGTATGTTTCTGATGTTCCAATAAAACAACCGATATTAGGGCCGCAGCAGATATGAGGTCCAAAGCATTGACCCAAATGATTAGGACCACAGGATGGACACTAAGATCAATAAATGTTATGATTTGATTATATGCAATGTCATATATTACATCATATTGATATAAGAAATAAGAAATAAGATAAAACTAAAATCAAAATATTTCATTGCTCATTCAAAAATGCAATTTTGTAATCACTTATAGAAAATCATATACTGATCCAGTTGCGTTTCTTGTATCGTTCATTACAGTAACATATTTGTATAAAATATACTGTAATTTTTTAATTATGACTTTTGGACAAATGTTAAATAGGAATAATTAATTTTAGTTCTGCTGATGTTTCACTTGAATCGTTTATAATTTATAATATTACAAATTTTAATTATTGAATTCCAGTAATTTTCAAATTTCATTTAACAAAGAGTTTCAATACATATACATGAGATTTCATAAGACTGTTTTCTTACTAAAATTATTATAGTTATACTATGTATTATAATAAAGTTATTGTGTTTTTGCATTAAAATAAGCCATATAATTTAAAATGTAACTAACTTCTCGAACAACAGTGCCTAAAGAAGTTACAATATCACTTCTCTTTCCGCCGCGAGGACAATTTGTAATTAAACAAGCATAACTCAGGAAAATCAAACTCGTGAGAATGACAAGCTCTCTGAGCATTCTGGATGAACTTTCACGATGTCGTGCGAGATAACGTGTCGACAGTTGAAAAGATACTGCTGTAGCTCGAGTAGCTCTGCTGGTTATTTATATTATTGAATCTTGGTACTTAAAATTCCTGTTGAGTACCTGTTGAGAAGATGCTCCGTCTCACGATGGAGCACTCTAAAGATTATGGAAATTCACTCTCTATGTGAGAGAATAATAAATATATAAGACACTGTTTCTCATTCACGTCACCGTGAAAGCAACAATGATAGGATTTCCAGATAATTTACTTAATGAGATTTAAACATTAGATAAAAAAATATAGGAAAAACAAAATATTCTTCATAAATTTATTATTATTGTTATCCATTGATGAAAATAAATATATATATTTTTAGAATTATTTGTGTTATCTTATTCGTTGCTGCTTTTTACAGATTTTCTTCTTTTCTGATATTGAAGAATGCTCTTTTTTCTTCTTATCAGTGTGTGTTGTGGAAATTTTTTGTTTCTCATTGATTTTCTTTGAGTGTTTAACTTTTGCTTTCTTAACTTGAAAAACTTGTAATTCCTCCTCTGCTTTGCGTTTCTTAACTATCTTATTTCTTTTTAAATCTAATTTTTCTGATTTTAAACTTTTGCTTGCATCCTTGACAGAAGCTATATCGGAACAATTTTTTCCAGTATGACCTATAAGTAAATGAATAAAATATTATTCAAGAGAACAAATAAAAATCCATTTAAAGCAGTAATAATACTTACCTAATTTATCACACTTAAAACATTTGCCTGTAATTGAGAGTATACCACATCTATGTTTTTCTAATGTACATTTTTTGCATTTTTCACAATGCTTCCAAGTAGGCTTTACGCATCGCTTACATATATCACAATGCTTGTACGTTCGACCATCTTTCGAGGGACATTCTTTACATTTTTTACAATGATTATTTTCCTTAGAAACCCATCTTTTGCAATATTTGCAAAATTTATATCCATCAGATATAGGAAGCTCCAATAATCTTAGCGGTATATTTGTAAATATTCTCACTGGAGAATTTTGTTTTTTACTTTGGTCTTTTATCGTAAATAATGGATGATTATCATAATCCACTTTATAATCAGACATTTTTAAATCTTTTAAACCACCAGCTATGGATAATGGATTACTCTTTTCTCTCATAATATTTTCCATAAAATATGGGAACATAAACATTATTTTTAAAGATAAATTTTCATCATCATTCGCATTTAACTCTTTGTGTAAATCAGATATCGTTTTTAATGTATATGAGATAGGTTCTACACGACCACCAAATGGGGGATCACATATCAAGTAAGTATCTTTTCCTTCATTTTGAGTAATAAAATCCTTGAAAACATTAACTGCATCTTTCTTGAAAAAGTGATGATTGAAGAGATTATACCAACAATAATCTAGTGGTCCAAAAAAGTTATGCTAAAATTATTATGATATATATATGATATGAAATTAATTATTATAATTATATTAAAATATATTACAAAGTTATGATTATATATGATAACATTTAACTAAACATTTAACTTAACATTTATGTTATGTTTATTTACGTACAAATCGTCCATCAAGATCTAAAAGGAGAGAAGATATTTTATCCGCATGATGCTCAATTATATATTCATGTATTCTTGGTGTTCCTATACACAGAACTTGCTTAGCTCCAAGCTTCAGAAGCATGTTTGTTATATCCTCTGTAGATTTCTTCGAAAATAAATATTGTGCTTCCTTTTTTACATTAACCAGCGGTTTTATAAGCTCCGTAGGATGCTGTAGTTGATAATCCGTTATATTCTCTGTAATCTCATGATCTGCGTGCATATCTTTTTCAGAACTAAATATCAATTTCTCACAACTATGACAATAGCATCTGTTTTCTGGAGATTTGACTTTGATTTCGTTAAGACGAATAAATAATTTTTGATGATGATAACATTGCACTAATGCCTTCTTTTTCTGCTGCCACGCATTGTTTTGATTTTTTGAGAGTTCTTCTCCGTATCTTAAATAAAAATTGCACAATTTCCTGTCACGACAAGCAGAACAGGCATAAAATTTTTGTAAGTCGTGCATTAAATATCTGCCAAATAATAATGCCGGTCCTATTAAAAGTATAGTTAATAATTAATTTTTGACATAAAAGTAATATATTAATGTTTACAGATCTCAGGATTACCATGAGGACATTGCGGATGATTTTTGAGATCTCCCCATAAGCATTCTATGCCATGTGTCTCCTCCATTCTTCTTCTTTTATATAATTAAATATTTATCAATATTTATTATTTAATTGATAAAATTATCAATCTTTGCCAACAAAACACGTTTTTACTATACTTAGTTACTGGCTTAGTTAGTAACTAAGTAACTAGTATGACATAATTGATACAGTCCAAGTAATATCATTAATGGTGCCCTCAAACGGAACAAATAAAAATGAACGCTTTGTTCACAATAGAGGGCTCTAGCAGGATGCAAGCATGCATGAATCTAAATTTCACGAATTTAGCACCTTTTCTTCTGGAATTATGATAAAAATAAATACTTCGTAAAATGTTAGTTGCAAGATTCCATTATTCTCATACCATCCGCATTTCTCTATATCCGCCATTTTTATACTTTCAAAAAAAAGTTAGGTACTTTCAAATCTAGAGAGAAAATTCAAATAAGAATGATGCGAGATTTTAAGAAGCATTTAATTGACACAATTTAGGCTGATTAATGAAGCTTCTAATGCAGGAAAGATATTAGATATATCAGATAATTTGAAAAGACGCGAAGCAGATGATATCTTTATTTAGCAGATCTGTTTAAGTCAACAATCGGAAAAAATATGATCGATGCTTGTCGTCGCATTAACAAGAACTCGTAATTTGAGAATACTTTTTCGCAACCGGTAATTAAGATTGTAACAATGACGATGTATATGATTAATAAATACAATTTCTTTTCTAAAGGCATTTCATAATCCCATAAATAAAATTTATATATGGAAGAAGAAATATAACTGACCTTCGATAAACGTTGAAGTACGAAGATAATTTTGAAATAATTTCGTAAGGACCACTTCATAATGATAAAAATCTGAAATTTTTAATTCACACCAGTCTGATAATCATAACGAGCATCATCTCTTACAACTGAATCTGCCTTTTTATTTCCATAAATGCCTTGATGGATCGAGACTCAAGAAAGCGTAATCGATACTTAATAAAAATGCATTGAAAAGTTTACGTTTGATTAAAGAAAGATCAAGATCTCTATATTTAAGATAATCATGAACATGATTAAGAAACAATTAGCGTCAAATTAAAGATATTGAAATGTGGAAATCGAAAAAATTATAACATCAATGGAAGATATTATATTATAACTATAAAATATTAGAATCGCTGTATATATGCCCATTTATATGTTAAGATATATGATATATTCACAATTAAAAGCGGCTAAAATCTAAAAATTAATTTATTTATAATAACAGATTTTATATAATTTAAAAGATGAATTGGCAATTAGAAAAATTGGATGACGCGATTTTTAATAAATGATGAAGAATTAAGATATCAGATATCAGATGAGAAATAATTACATATAGTTATAATTCGATTTCGAATTTTTTAAAATGAATAACAAAGATCGATAGAAATAACATGAAAAGATTAAGAGATGAATCTATCAGAGACTAAACCGATGGCTTTAATAAAAACAAAGAAATGTGAAAATGCTATCTTCCTGCAATGTTATCTTAGTATATTATATATATCATCAAAGATAACATGACGCGGTACGAACCAAAAGGATACAATCTAATTTGCATCCATTAGATTTATTCAAAGTTTATGAAGAAAGATCAAGGACGATGCAATCTAATTATCGTTTCTATCAGATCTTCATTATCATTATCAATCACTGATGTCGTCATCGCGATTTTCATCATAATTATTTTTGTCATTCATTGAGAAAGATCCGAAATAGATTCAAAATAAATTTGATATCTTGATATTTGTTCCTCATGTCACGCGTTATCCAAGATTTTAATTTGCTAATTCATCTTTTACGTTATCGATATCCAAATCTAAAGCAAAAGAAGAGAATTCTATGACTTAAAATCTTTGTTTTCGAATGATTTCTATTATTTTTAATTTCTTTTTAATTTACATACTGGAAATGAGTTGACTTGGGCAAAATAAAAAATTTTTAATTCTCTCATGCAAAAGATTGAAATTTTTCTTCACAATTCCTCGTTTCCGGGTTATCAAGGATTAAACAAAAAATGAACATTATGAATCTGATTGCTCATAATTTCATTAAGCCATCGTATAGCAATTGATAAAACAAAAACTTAAAATGCAAACTTTATTCTACTAAATAAACAAAATATATTTGATTATTTTTTGAAAATTTGTAAACGCATTACAAATGCGAGAATTTTTAATATTTGGAAATAACTCAATTACAATTCACGCAAATCAAATATTTTTATTTTATTTTTACAGGTGCTGTGTAATGTATATGCGAATCATTTTATTACAATTTCATGGAGATAATAGCGCAGATATACAGATGTGTAAGGCATATTAAGTCCTTATGAGTTCTAAATAGTTTTCTGGTGTGCGAATTCTCGTACAATAAAGAATATTCGAATTAAAAAAAATATTATTTAACATATATATTTATCTAATTATCTGATTATTTTAACTGTTATTTAAAATTCATAGAAAAAGATCAGGGATCTTTTTTTAAAGAAAATAAGGAATAAAAAGTAAATAGAATGATTTTTTTAATTCTCCTTAGTAAAATTAAACATCAATTTCGAGAATTAATAATTCGATTTGATACAGAGTGAGTTTTTATTTTATTTTAAAAATTTATAATACTGTAAATTCAATGACAAATAAATCTACATTGCATTAATTGAACAAAATAAAAATTTACCGTTCTTCCAAAATAAATATTTAAAGTTTCTCAATCGATGTTTCTCAAGTCAAAACAAATCATAAATGTATTCAAAATATTTTAAGAAAAACCTTGAAAACAATTATATTCTTATTTTAAAGCATTGCTAAGTGTCTTTCAGAATGCATATATATATTTTGAATCCCTTTTTTCATTAATTTGATTTGCACATTCTGCAAGATTATATCACAGACTACAGTTTATGCTAAAAAGAATATCTGCTAAAGATACAATTTACAAGCTTAAGATTATTAGAACGATGTATTTTCAAAATTTTCATCGAGGAAACCATCGGAATGAGATAACTATTTACATGAATCAGCAATATAAAATCATATAATAAGTTGCCTATTACGAGATATAATACGAGATTTCCACATTTATCTTTCGTGCTGAATTCTTCTAAGTTATTGACTTACATACACATATAAAAGAAAATGTATTTTGCAATTTCATAATAGCATATACTCCGTATAATACTGTAGGTTTGCCGTCTTCTGGAATACTTTGAATTTGTAACAACTATTAAAGCATCTAAAATTATAACATTAATATAAAGCGTACACACGAATCTACTATTCAACTGTGTTGTTACATCTTTAAATTCATTTTAAATCAACTATTTTTGTGTACATTGAATTTATAACTTATCTGTCTTGTCAATACATAACGAAATTCTTTAATTTTTTACTTGCTTTTCTGATTTCAAAACAAGTATTTTATACATTCTAACATATTTTGCAAAACTAACAAAGATAATAGTTATATCCGTCATATCTTCATATTTATATTATACATACTTTTGTTTTGGTAACCATGTATCTCAAACACGTTTCTATCGCTAGTACCATTCTATTTTATTAAATTACATTTAAATAATTCTTTATATTTACATAATTGACTATGAAGCTTCTTCCTCCTCTGTACAAATAAATCAATGAACCCACATTTTAAGAAATATTCAAAATTCAAATATTCAAAATATATATTATACATATTATATATATTATAGAATATTCAAAATTTTAACATAAAAAAATATCTATGTATACATAATTTCTGTTAAAAAGAAAAATTTCGATATTCTGAAGAGAAAAATTTAATACAGTAGAAATCATTCATTAAGGCATTCAATCTTTTTGAAAAATATTTACATATTAATGTCTTTAATGTCTTTGTGTCTTAGTAGTATTAAATAGACTATAAATCCAAAATATCTTAATTAAAAATATTTTTTAAATATGCACAAAAAATTTAATAATTAGCAAAATTTACGTACATTTATCAAGAAAATAATACTAAAAACCAATACAATTCTATATCAGTACAGAAAAATATTGTGTATTTATAAATTTAAATTAATTATTACCAATAAATATCAATCACATTGTACTTTGTAGTAGTATCTTGTTTGTCATAATATAGAAATTGTTTTTTTTCTCGCAATAAATAACTTTGTATACTTCACATCAATAATATTATATCCATGAGGGATGAAAATACGAAATAGGTGCAGAATGAGATTGATTTATAAAGATTTCCTATAAAACGTGTCTGAAATTATTCGCTACTTTTTATGTGTCAGATATTTTTGCTTTATATTAAATTACGCGACCCGTAATAGTAAAACTGTTTATAATACAATCGCATAATATTTTATTCTTTGTTTTGCTGATTGTTTAGAGAACGCGCAATAGCATTTACGTCATTGATATCGAATTCGATAATATTTATGCATATAAAATATCAAGCCTCAAATTGATATCCAATAATAAATTGATATCCAATAACGTTTAGAAAGCTGGTCATTAATAGATTTACAAAGCGATAAGCCTAGATTGACAACTGCACCATTTTTCTTGTAATTTTTGGCGCTCTTCCATATGGTGCTCCGATAAATTTCGCATCATGTGACCTGTCTTCAACTTTCTAGGATCTAAATTAGCCCCTAACGTTTGAACACCTTTAGCAAACTTTGAGAATGGCAACAAAATATCCTTGGCCGTAGATGCCACTGGACTAGTAACGCTTGCAATATTCTCTTTTATGGATTTCAAGGCGGATTCGCTTTGGGATGATGTGATATTCAATGTCAAATCTTGTTCGGAAGCTGATCTCTTCTTTTCGTCCAATCTGTTGTCTGTTTGAAGAGTGATATTTTTAATACCGATCGATAATGCTTTATTGTCAACATGGCCCATCGAATGACTAATATTTTTCGAAAGCGTCAAAGTTGACGGTGAAATCATTCGCTCTTTCTCCCCATCCAGATTATCAGCTGTATCATATACTGTTATCTCTGGCGTAGTTGCCGTGGTCTTCTGCGGCGAAGTACTAATAATGCTCGTGCTGGATCCAGTCTGTGCTATCAGATGTAACGCGTCGATAGCTACCTCAGCTTTTGAATCTGAATTCATATTATGCCTCGAAAATTCCACGTTTATATCAGTCTCACAAATATCGCTATCCATAACATTGGTGTTTTTCACACCCATGATAATACCAATCGATGGAGTGTAAGCTTCCATCAAATGTTTATCATGACTGAAGTTTACCAGCTTTTCGACATGTATATGTGTCATTTCAATGTTTTCCTCGCTACTGCTATTGCTACTAATGCTCTTCTCTTTCACGTTACCTAAGATATCCCTGTTACCGACGGTAAAAACTGGCTTCGATAGCTTTTCTGCGCTTTTGCCGCTTATGCTTTTTGCCAAATCGATTGGTTTCTTTGCACTGAAACTCTGACTCAGTTTATTCAATTTGCTAAATTGTTCTGACATGTTACTTAAAGCCTTTGTACCTAAGAACATTTTTATTCTAATGAAAATTTTATTCATATAGAAAATACAAATAAAAAAAATGATTCAAGAAATACAAACCTGCTGTTTTTAAAGCAAGTAACTGTGTTTCGGATACATTTCTTGTCAGTTCTGGGAACGAAGAAATGTCCAATAATCCAGTAGATCCTTTAACATTAACCAGTTTACTCTTTCTTTTATCTAATGTAACATTCATGTCTACAGGAATTTTTGGTAAATCTGATATTTCCATGGCGATTGATATCGCTTCGCAAATTGCTTTTAAAGATTCTGTAATTTGAGAACATATATTACATAAAATTACAAAAAATTTATATGAGATGGGATCATGATAAACATTATTCTTACCTATACTTTCCTCCTCAGTTTTGATCACAACTGCCATATTATTAAAGAATCTTAAATTCGTACTGCGAAACATGTGAAAGTAACCATACTCGCCATTCATCTTGTAATTAATTCTAATGCAATAATAATGCTTATTTTTGAAGAACGAGACCATATTTTCAGGTTGACCAAATTCGATCAATACAATATCGCTTAACAAGACTCTTTGGTAATTTGTGACTTTGTCAATTTGATCATCATAATCCGCTATATAATAACTATCTCGAGTTAATATTAGAATAGTATCCATTTCGGTCTCTGTTGGATCACCGGTACTATAAAACAAGAAATGTAATTAATGCAAATTCATATACAGGCGATAAATCTGTGTCGAATACATTTAATTTACTTATACGTACACAGGATCGGCATCAACAACTCCCCAACTGCCTAGAATAATTTCTGGATCAGGTATCAGTAATTTTTTGCAATCCTCGATCAGCAATTTCACATGAATCGCGGTCGCTGCGTTATCTTCCTCTTCTGTACGTTCTTGGAATACTTCTTCGCTTACCGGATTTCCCAACATCATGTCAATTGTTGCTTGTCTATATACATCTTTAAAACGATTCAAGTAATATCTGCAATAATGTAGTAATATATTAATATATTTCGTATAATTATGCTAAAAAAGGAACAATTTAAAAGAAGACAGAATAGCATCAAGAAAATACTTCATTCAAAATGTTAATAGTGGATGATATTCAATATAGAGTTGTATGAAAAAGAAAGGAAAGAACAACTTCTTATTTATACAGCTATATCATTAATGTTTTATTTATTGAGTGATGTTTTATTTGTTGAGTAAAACAATTTATAAAATTGATTGTAGATTACATTAAATCTTTAATAAAATAAAGAAGCTAAAGGATAGGTAAGATTAAAGTTAAACAAGCGAAAAAAATTTTACAATACAACTTCTCATGCTGACAATAAAACAGGTAAAAATGTATTTTTTAACGCCACATGATTCAATATGCAATAAAGCAATTAAATTAATTTTTCAGAATAGATTTTTTCGCTGTTTTTTTTTTTAAGCAAAGCTAGAAACAAAGCTAAAAGCAAGTGACGAACCTTGCCAAATCATAGAGAACAGTGGCATAAAGAAAGTCAGGGTGAGTAGCA
The DNA here is from genome assembly GCA_020341155.1 of Eciton burchellii. Classification (NCBI taxonomy): domain Eukaryota; kingdom Metazoa; phylum Arthropoda; class Insecta; order Hymenoptera; family Formicidae; genus Eciton; species Eciton burchellii. The sequence goes on along the minus strand of JAHMML010000012.1, from coordinate 2,355,567 downwards.
AGTTGAAGTTGTATATTTGGTGGTTTTATAGGTATAAGTTCAAGACAGCAATTATCAAGGATATCTAAATAGTATGACCAATCGTTGTTCAGTTGATCAACGTCGATTGGATTCCCTAGCAGCGTATCTATTGCTGCTTGACGTAAGTCATCCATAAAGTGTTGCTGATAATATCTATGGGAAAATGAAAGGACAATGTCAGGGTCCTATAAAAATATAATGGTTTTGAATATCTAACTGTGGAATGTTATCTGTGAGGCATAAGTCACTTTGTGAGGTTTTGCTTGTTATATGAAATGTTGAAAATTAAAACAAGATATTACAGATGAAGAAAATTAAGCGAATACCAAATAAAAGACTAAAATGTATAAAGTTTTACCTGTTTGCAGAGTTCATGCCGTCTTTCATCAACCCAGTGAATTTTCTTTCCCCAGTACGCGTATAATCACCCTGCAAATTAAGAAATTGCATAAAAATCAGATGAAATAAGATTGATCATTTGATATTAATAAAGTTGATTAAGTGAGCTACAGATAAATATGAATTTGATGTATACAAACCTTTAAAGCATTTGTTCCTGCATATTGCTTGCTAATAATATCCCCATTATTAGCCCAAAGCAATTGGAAAGTCTGTCTTATATTTGCAGGCAAAATGCCGTCGGGCGGTATTAGTCCCAGTTTCGAAAACTGCATTTCCATAACAGCTTTACCCAGAGCAGTTTGCACCACATTTGTTCTATCTAAGCAATCTATGCAATTTACACGAAATATGCCCTTTTGCATGCAAATCATACCTTGTTTATCACGCCAGCAGTAACCCATATCTGCCAGCAACGTGGCCAATGCATTGACCAGAATAGATACATTCTCGAAATGCATTCCTCGACTGTTAAAGCAAAATTTTTCATATGCAATCTGATTCATTACATAAAAACGAAATAAAGACAGAATTTAGCATTGTGATTCACTCACCAATATTCATGAAAGTCGAAAGTAGTATACGTGATATCCAAATGATTATAATTAAACACATGATTGCTATAAGTCTCCCAAATTATCCTTTCCTTACCAGATTGTTCGACTAGATTAACAATACAAACAGGTCCGTACAATGCAAGCTCCTCACTAAAATGTTTTTCAAATGCTATTTGCGTTTCTGCCTCATCTGCAATATTATATTCAGTGCTGTGTTAAAACACATTCTTCAAAAATCCATAATGTGAAAGAGTTATCTTTTTGTTTATACCTTTATCAATCCGAGGTGGAGGTTTATATTTATAGCCGGGTTGTGACCAATATACTGGTACGCTTCCTCGTACTTGTACAAAAGATACCTGATGATCATGATACCAGACTAATTGTTCAGTCTCAACATAATTTGCACACTTGCCATCATCATCTACTCCACGCCTCTTATATCTATGTATGACATTATTATATTTAAAAATATAATCTTTAGAATGCATCTAATATCGAATAATATATAACTTGCATAATTGAGTACGCAATTATTGAGATACACATTTAAGTAAAAGGTTTACCTGGTTCCTGCACGGAACCTACTTCTTCTTGATATAATTGCTAAATTAAACGTTTCCTGCTGTGGTTGTTCATCAAAACCTACTTCAACTATACATTTCTCTATCTGAACATATCCTTGAATGATTGGTAATATCCAACAATTCGCTTTATCTGTCTGTAAAATAAATTAATTTATATATAAACAAATAGAATATTTTATCATATGAAGAAATTAAATAATTATTATTTCCTGATATTATAACTGATGTTTTAGCTAATATTCACTAATAAATTATAAAATAAATAGAAATTATTTCTATTATATGACTTTATACATGAATAATATAATCACAACATTATTGTAACAATTGAATATCTATTGAAATAAGTAAATCCTTTGTGATGTAATTCCTAAATTTAACTATAGAAATATCAATTTTATAAAGATTGCTAACATTCAAATTAATAATGTCATGTAACATATGTTTGTTCCAGAAGAATCTGTCATCGACGCGTTGCCATAATGGCTTCTCTTGTCCGTCTTTTCCTTGTTGAGATTCCATCATACATTGTCGTTGTAAACTGTTAGTGATATCACCAGTTTGACAAAAGAAAAAAGAATCAGTTTCGATAAATATTTTATTCAGCTCTTCCAATATCCTCTTCTCAAATCTTTCTTTATCCTTCACTATACTTCGTTTTGTTACTGTAGATTTTACCTATAGAAAAATCAGATTTATATATATATTGTTAGATTGTAACATTAAATCTTAAAAATATGATATTAAATGGAATACGCTATTGATAGTATATAAGCTTTACTTGAGATGTAGCTAGCGCGGCAGCTTGTTGCGTAGTATTTTTTATGGTATTTGTGGCATTCTTGATCGTACCCCAGGTTTTCGCTAAGGCTGCTTTCTGTGGTACGTCAAACAGGCTACTTTTTTTCTTTAACACATACTGATGCTTCTTACAGGGTAACAAACCGATATCTGTGTTCTCTGTACCAATGTGTAAAAACGCAATAGATTTGATCCTGTAGACAACATGACCGCCGTGTAATTCCCCTGCTGGTATCACATCCTTTATGAGCATCAAGCGGGGTTCCAATACCGATGTTTGCTCGATCTTGCCTACTATTCCATAAAACATGCCCAGACATTCTAAGTCTTTCGGCGTGGCCCATTCCCAATCTGCAAAATTCACCATTCATAATATGACTAATTGATAAACGTCACTTGAATCCTAAGTGCGACATTATCTCATTATGTCACGGGAATCCTATTTCAGAGTGTCATTTGTATATTTTTCTATAAACTCCGAGAACGCATTCGTTCGCTCGAGACAGAATTGATCCTGATTGAAATTCATATTTCTTGAGATCGTTTCTGGCTCGATGGTTCTGGCTCGTGTACTCTCGTTACACACATCAAACGCAATTGCACGTATACCCACCCGATTTTGCAACGAATTCGCCGGTATATTTATCGCACCAGAGGCTATGCCTCTCTTTCACGAATATAAAATGCGTATCAGTACGGAACAACTCCATACTCTCAATTTTCTGAGTTTGACAACTACCAGGCACGTGTGACGTTTCAGCACCAAGCAAAATATCCGCCTACCATTCAGCACTCGCCATATTGCTCGTGCAACGTTTACTGGCCTATCCGTCTAACGTGGGAGGAGACAATGGTGTTTGCTTGAAAACGCGAATCAATTCTACTATTCATCAATGAGCATGGGCATTAGATAGCTGGTCGCTCGATATTTCGATGAACTACTTTCTCGATTTGTACAAATGTGTTCTTGAGTTCCTTAGTAACATATGAATAATTAAGGCGTGATCTTCTCTTTATATCTATTCTGGCTATGAAATATTTCTTACAATAGTACGATATTTTTAGAGTTAAAACAGAAATATCCTTTATAGCAATTTCCTGTAATTATGATTTAGGTGACCTAGATAAAATGTAAATTTTACATTACACACGCAAATACAAATTAAGAAATATAGAACTTATATATTATGGATATAAGTTGATATTTATTATTGATATTAATAACAATATTAATAAAAATACATATATATATATGTGAGTGTAAATCTTATATAATAACTGTGTCAATTTTTATTACGATTATATTCTATATTTGATTGTCATTATATTCAAATAACATGGATTCAGAAAAATTCCAAAAAATAAAAACAATGAAATTTAAAAATCGAATTATGGATAAATAAGCTTTATTACAATCACACTTCTCATATTTTACATTTCTCATATTTTACAGTTTTTCATAATATTTCAAGTTTTACAAAAAAATGGAAACAGTATTTTGTTTAAAAAGTTTAAAAACTCTATATTCTGTTCCGCAATAAAGACGGCCATGTGATTCATTTAGAATAGTTGACATTACGATTTGCATAATTGTTGGTGCAAAATGTATTAATGAAAACTACATATTAATGGTTGCCACATGAAACCCATGATATTGACAGCAATATCATTGATGTAGATTGAACTGTTCTATGTATATGCTGTCGTGACAGGCACGATTTGACAATATCTGTGCTTGCGAAATATGCACAGAATATATATGCGTTATGTACAGAGTATATAAGGAAACTTCGCATATGAGTAATGAGTCCATATGAACTTATTTACGTAATATGTCATAATATTGCGTTCATGTACTCATGTACTCGAATATATAAATGCAATTCGTGTGCCTTGCTGAATCATAATAACATACAATTCTATGATACAACACAACCGATAAATAGATTACAAATACAAAGAGACATGCGAAAATACATGTATTTTTTAGAGCATTCAAAAAGAGTTCAATATCACCCATCATAAGTGAAAATCTTGCGATAACTAGGATTCATCGAGTAAATTAATCCCATTATTCTTGTCTTGAAAATATAGAACAGTCTTCTAATTTTTTTATCACGCAATCACGTAATTTTCAAATGATTGAACAAATGCATTTCTTTACATGTTCATCGTATTATTAACAGTCTTCAAATCACTTTGCATTCATTTGATGATTGATATCACCAAAATCACGAAGAAACATTGTGTCAATATATCTCAATATTGCACAACTTTACTCATTACTACCGGTACCACTTTTTTTCGGCTTGTACTCTTCCCATTTTCTGTGGTTGAGTGTTTGAAAGTCATCGATCTCGGCTATCAATTCTAAATACCTCGACAACTTTAATAATTCAAAATCCTTAACTCTGGTAGTATGAGCATGCTTGAAGGGCTTTATTCTTAATCCTGATTGTGGATTCATTATGAAGTTTCTTCTAATATCATCAAACATTATAGTGTTTTTTGCGGAGAACTGCTTGTATTTTCCCCAAATAATGCCTAGTGGCTTCACGCCGACCACGCCATATTTTGGTGTATGAACGGTGATCATGGCAAGGACATCCAGATGAAAGGCTATTTTATAGTTTGGATGATTCGAAACTCCCAGCAGCTTCATTTTTTCATTGATCCACCTCATACTGGTTGCTGACCAGATGACTATGTCATAATTCTTATAAGCACGTGTCAGGAATTCATGAAGGTATGGACGCATTAGTTGCGCTCCACTCTCCGCTACTGACCGATGATCAAAGAGAGTATAGTCTATATCCAGTACGAGAAGTTTCTTACCATCCCTTAAAGGATTCAATTCGGTAATCACATAACGATCGATTCGTATCTGGATCTTACGTAGATTTATCTCAGCCTTTTCAATCTCTACTTCTTCTTCCTCTATATCCAAATCATTAATCACATCAGGTACATTCTCTGGAGCTTGACTGGCTTCTGCAATGTCTTCTTCACGCGAGCCCATCAACATCAGTTTGAAACCAGGTTTCAAGTTTAACTTGCCGATTATATCGTCATCCTGTGCTGCTTTACCTAATAAGTTTCCAGACCTTTTTGAAAACCTTACAAAAACCTTACAAAAACAACAAATTCAATTTTGATCAATCATTCTATCAATCATTAAAAATACAAACATTTGTACGAAAAATTAAGAAAAATTAAAACTTAATTAAAAATTGATATTATTTAAAGATGAAAAACTTTAAAGTTGTATACAATTTTCATAACAATCATTAAATATTGTTAAAAATAAAATTTAATACGGTAATAGTATAGTATAATTAATAGTAACATATACACTTAAAACAATTACATTTTAAAATGAAAAATTCCAGATTGTATCAATGATGTATCAAAATTGGGATCTATCAAAGCAGTTTAAAACATAACCTTTAAATTTGAGATTTAACAGTTTTTGGCGTTCCGGACGAACACCAGTTTCTCTATGTATGCGCTCTTTCAGAGCAAGGACAGTATCTTCCTCTTGAATATCGAGAATATCATATTCCTTTCCACTCCATTTCACCACAATTCTTAATTCACCCTCCATTCTCGCTTTACGAATACGTCAATCAGGAACAATCAGAGATGACAAGCTCTCGAGTATGAATTCTGAGTATTTTGGCGCCATCTAATATTACGATTTCAAGAAATATAAACTAAATAGCAAAATAGCGTTGCTCGATTGATTAAGATGAATTCTTTTACTATCTTTTTTTATTCATTCATTAGAAAAAATTAAAATTAAAATTAAATTAAAAGATTAACAAGCAATTTTTAAAACATTGTATATTCATATAAAATATAATGATGATTTTCATTATATAAAATATTGTTCAAGATTCTTATAGGCTTTATTCTTTGTTTGGAATTTTGGACACTCGGAAAAACCCAATGTAAGCAATGTGTCATCAAACATGTGTCGATGATGAGTCCCAGAGCAACGGACATAGGTCGTAAACTGTTACGAAGAACAAAAGGGTATCGCTTTCTCCTCGACAGTTACCAAACGCCTGTATCCTGAGTGTAGCGCCAGACATCCGAGGCAACGGTCACTTGTTCAGAGTAAGAATCGAAATACTGTAACTGCTAATTCGTTTGCCAATTAAAAGAAGGTAAAAAGGTAGATAGTTATCTATGTCTCTTATCTTTACTCGTCACACTATCCCAGAATCGGCATAAATAAATATTTGAGCAGTGTGGAGCGAATTTATATCGAAGGCGCTCTAACATTGTTTGGTCCTTCGAGCCGGATGATACGCGGATAGTTGACGTTCGAGCATATCAGTGCGTTGTTGGTGAAGCGGACAGTCGAGTATAAATTGATCTTCTCTGGTGCGGTGGGCACCAAGTGTTCGTTGTAAGGATCATCACGAGCTCGAGCTGAGGCCAAGCTCGTGTCGACATCGTCTTCTTTCTAAAACTCGGAGCTCACGTGAGTGACACGTGACACGATACGCGCTCCTGGGCAAATACGGATCCCGGAGCCTCTTGGAGATTGGTACCGAGTTAACGAGAAAGAGCACTCAGCGTCGTCGAATTGTGTCACGACGTCTTGGAGCTGTGTTGCGTACACGTAATACAAACGCCTGTGCCATAAGTGCATCGCTGATTCGCACCTTGAGTGCAATTTTTGAGCTGAAATGCTCGGTCCAAGGAACGCTGTCGAGAGTTCAGCATTTCTTGCGCCTCATGCAGATCGCGCGTGTCGCGGTACTTCCCCGTGGTGTACCATACACACGAGTTGCGAATCTATCTAGGATTCAGTAACGCCGGTGCCATACGTGACCTTGAGTGCAATTGTGTCCATTGTAAGGATCATCACGAGCTGGATCAGAAGCCATGCTCGTACCGCTATCGCTTTCTTTCTAAAACTCGGAGCTCACGTGAGTGGCACGTGACATGATACGCGCTCCTGGAAAACAAAACGGAGTCCGGAGTCTCTTGGAGATTGGAGTTAACGAGGAAAAACACTCAACGTCGAACTGTATCGACGTCTTGTAGCTGTGCTGCATACGCACCACAGAATACACAAGTTCGCTAATCTTCGGGATTCAGCGGATTACTGTCCAGTTCTAGGACAATTCTAAGTCTTATGGTAATCATGGCTGACGATCTTCAGGACTTTCTTGAGAAGCAAGGCGTTATAATCAACACGCTCAAGCGCGTCATCATTAATTTCAAGAAGCTCCCGAAGACTAACGTCACGCTTACAAAAATGAGAACGCGCCTAGCTGATTTACAGAAATATTGGGAGAAGATTCTAGACTTACACGCTAAGATCAGCCGCGCGGCGAAGGCGGAAAACCGGGAGAAGCTGCACTACTTCCTCCAAGATGAATTCCTAGCCGCCGAGGACGCTTACTACGAGGCTACGGACTATCTTCATGACGCCATGGATAGTTTTGTAAAACCGGAAGGTCYTGYATGCGACMCTAAAATTGAYYTYGCATTTTGCGACTTTGCGGGTGCGCCCGATACTGTTCCYGATGATTCGCGAAATGTAGAGGACGCCTACAACGAAGCCTCGGACTATCTTCCGGAAGCTATAGGTAGCTTTGTAAAACCCGTAGGGTCCTGTAAGTGATCCTAGCACCGACTCTACAACTTGCGACCTTGCAGGTATGCTTGATACGGTTACCGATAATTTGCGAAGTACAGGTCGTTCCTTTGTTAACAATGTGTCGATTCAAAACTGCGAGCTCAGTACTGACACTACAGTTTGCGATTTCGCGGATCCGTCTGATACCGTTAACAATAATTCGCGAAATAAAAGTCGTTCCTTCGTTGAGGATGTATCGGWTYCGAAAWSTRTTTATTRTCCGGGTTTRCATGGCTTGGAGAATYGTGAGAAATTWTTGTTATTATCAGTTGAGCAGCGCAGTACTCTTGCTAGAGAAATGCAAGTTTGTTTCAATTGTCTACGGTCGGGTCATTTCGCACCGAAATGCCCAAGTAACTCGCGATGCATGCAT
>JAHMML010000012.1:2329493-2345440 GCA_020341155.1 Eciton burchellii | reverse complement strand
ACACAACTCATGCTCCACCATTTGAGACAGCGGTACTGGATTATCGGAAGTCGTAATCTCGTGAAAGCGCACATCTGTCGTTGTGTGATCTGTGCGCGTCAGGCAGCGAAGGCTTCGACGCAGCTGATGGGAAACTTACCGGAATCACGAGTTAATCCCTCGCCACCGTCCTCTCATACCGGAGTGGACTACGCCGGACCGTTCGGGATCATCCCGTTTGTAGGACGTGGCCAGAGGACTCGGAAACATTATGTAGCGCTATTTGTGTGTCTTGCCACTAAGGCGACTCACTTAAAAGTTGTAGAAGATTATACCACAGCTGGGTTCTTAGCAGCATTTCGTAGATTTGTGAGCCGACGGGGTTTACCGGCTCACATATACAGCGATAATGGTACGAATTTTCATGGCGCCGATCGCGAGCTTCGGGCCAGTCTAGAGGCAATGCGTTCGGATTCAACTTTACAAACCAACCTGACGAACGATGGCGTGCAATGGCATTTCATCCCCCCGGCCGCGCCTCATTTCGGAGGCCTCTGGGAAGCCGGGGTCAAGAGTTTTAAGTTCCACCTGCGGCGAGTTATTGGTTCTCGAACCCTTTCCAAGGCCGAATTTGCGACGATATTTGTGCCAGATAGAAGCATGTTTAAATTCGAGACCCATCGCGGCGCTAAGCGACGATCCCAGCGATTTATCCGCATTGACACCGGGTCACTTTTTGATAGGTCGGCCGCTCCTTTCAGTACCGGAAGAGTCGGTACTGGAGATTAATGACAATCGGCTGTCACGATGGCAGCTAGTGCAAGCTATACAGGAACAGATTTGGCGCTCCTGGGCGAAAGATTACTTGCACTCATTGCAGGTGAGAAATAAATGGTCAACATCACCCGCGAATATTAAAATCAATGATTTAGTCATCGTCAGAAACCCTCAACTTCCTCCGTCTCGGTGGGAGTTGGCTCGTGTAATACAGGTACATCCAGGTTCAGATGGCCATATTCGTAAGGTCACCATCCGAATATGGCCATCTGAACCTGGATGACGATGACTAAATCATTGATTTTAATATTCGCAGGTGATGTTGACCATTTATTTCTCACCTGCAATGAGTGCAAGTAATCTTTCGCCCAGGAGCGCCAAATCTGTTCCTGTATAGCTTCCACTAGCTGCCATCGTGACAGCCGATTGTCATTAATCTCCAGTACCGACTCTTCCGGTACTGAAAGGAGCGGCCGACCTATCAAAAAGTGACCCGATGTCAATGCGGATAAATCGCTGGGATCGTCGCTTAGCGCCGCGATGGGTCTCGAATTTARACATGCTTCTATCTGGCACAAATATCGTCGCAAATTCGGCCTTGGAAAGGGTTCAAGAACCAATAACTCGCCGCAGGTGGAACTTAAAACTCTTGACCCCGGCTTCCCAGAGGCCTCCGAAATGAGGCGCGGCCGGGGGGATGAAATACCATTGCACGCCATCGTTCGCCAGGTTGGCTTATAAGGTTGAATCCGAACGCATTGCCTGTAGACTGGCCCGAAGCTCGCGATCAGCGCTATGAAAGTTCGTACCATTATCGCTGTACATGTGAGCCGGTAAACCCCGTCGGCTCACAAAYCTACGGAATGCTGCTAAGRACCCAGCTGTGGTATAATCTTCTACAACTTCTAAGTGAATCGCCTTAGTGGCAAGACACACAAATAGCGCTACATAATGTTTCCGAGTCCTCTGGCCACGTCCTACAAACGGGATAATCCCGAACGGTCCGGCGTAGTCCACTCCGGTATGAGAGGACGGAGGCGAGGGATTAACTCGTGATTCCGGTAAGTTTCTCATCAGCTCCGTCGAAGCCTTCGCTGCCTGACGCGCACAGATCACACAGCGACAGATGTGCGCTTTCACGAGATTACGACTTCCGATAATCCAGTACCGCTGTCTCAAATGGTGGAGCATGAGTTGTGTACCGCCGTGCAGGGTAGCGCGATGCGCACAGTCGATGAGAAGTCTGATATACGATGCTTCGGCAGTATAATAGGATGTTTCTCATCGTATTCGAGGGTCGCGTTATGCAACCGCCCGCCAAAGCGGAGTAATGAACCCTCCCCTAACATAGGTTTTAAAGCCTTTAGTGTACTGGAATTGGGGATCGGCTCGTTCTTGTGCAGCGCGCTCCACTCCTTCGAAAAATGGGCCTTTTGGACGAGTTGGAACCATCGATGGGCGGCGTCGTGTAACTCGGACACTTCTAGCAGTRTCCCCCTCTTCGGTTGSRAACTTCTCCYTCGYCTCGAGYGTCCAATAAACCTTAGRRCGTAGGCCGTTACCCGTAYTAACCGGGTCCAKCTAGAATAGCGATRGGGCAATTCCCATTCACGGRTACAATCCACATRTTGYACGATGACCTTTCGCGCTTCGGTGGAAATCTCTTTCGAGGYCGTCTCGTCGACAGACATCGYTRGATCACRTTTTGGCYACATGGTGGARGAGCGCCTCAACCAAGCAGGGCCGTTCCRYCACAAATCATGCGGCAATAGCATTGATGCCGATAGCCCACGRGAGGCRTAATCGGCAGGATTTTCCTTTGACGGGACATGATGCCACGTAGCGCCATTGGYGCCATCGAGCGATTATGGCCGRCAGATCTTGCTGCAACTTCGGCCCGACCAACAAGTGGTCGTTCAGCGTYGTAYCATTACGARTACGGCACGAGGCGTTGAACACAACGCGTAGTTTGGTTGTGCTACTTGATTCCTTAATCACAGCGTGATGCGGGATGTAGACAGGTTCGTACACCGGGCTTATTTCCTCGCTGACGGGTTCCATGTGTCCCAGTTCGAGATATTCGCAAAGAAAGTCATGGTATGGCCTCCTGATTTTCATGATATTTTCATGATGATTTTCATTATATAGAATATATTGATTTTCACACAAGGCTTTCTTATTTTATTATATTCTTTATTTACTATATATATACCAAACATAATATATTTAATATATATATATATAATATAAATCATAATATGTAAATATTATGTAATGTTATATAAGACGAAAATCTATCAATCTATGAAACCTCGCTTCATATAAAAAATCGGAAATTTATATGGAATTGCACGATTTTGCATAAAAAATTGAAAATCTATATGAAATCCTAGCATTATGAATCTTATTTCATACCCATAGTATAATTTCACATATTCTAACTTAGATAAAGTAAAATTCCATATTAATTTAGATCCATCCAGTCCACATATTGCAGTGCGAAACAAGATCGAAACAATTCCATATAAGTTTCTGAACTTATATCTTATCATTAGAAGCACGTATCCATTCTTTTTAATTTTATGCAAATACATTGTTTTCTAGTTATTAATTGTCATTGCATAATGAATCGATTTGAAAACTTACATATAAACTTATGAAATTGTTTATAAAGTTTTTTAACTACACCGATAATGAATCGAAAGTGTCTTTTTTCCACGATGCAAAGGACGGTCCCGGTATATCTTCGCAGGATACTAAAGGATTATCAATACTAATGGAGCGCATAATTTCAGCTTGAGAATGCGTGATTCTGTCCGAACAATCACATATCAATTTCGCTAATGAACTTTTGCGTAACTCTGCAAGCTGATCTGCAATTTTGTAAATACGATTAATTTTTATTTAATTTATTTTAATTCCATTCGCCATTCCGATATTTCAAGACAAATTTCTATTAAGTTCATTTAAATTTCTATTCATGCAGTAAATCAATATTTGCTATATCTGACATTGATGGGATTATATTAACATTACAGATTATAACGAAAATACAAAATAGTTCTCAAAATGTAGAAAATTTTATTTTAATTATTAACTTAAAAATAAATTTCTGTTTTTAAAAGATGAGAGATCATTTTGAATGTACAGAATAATAAAAGCAAATGTTTTGTCGATGAAAATGCAATAGATATAGAATTTTATCTCAACTGTGAAGCATATTAAATTATTTATTATATACCTTCCGTAAAGGGATACGGTTGTTCGGCAGATTCGTACCAGAAACGGTCCCCATTTTGCAGACGCGTGAACTGATCGGCAATCAAACTCGTGAATGTGGGCCCGATCAAATTATCCAATTCCGGTATCTCCGCCAGAGCACCAGTATACAAATCTATATCGTCAATCGACTCGTAGAGTACTGATATCTGTTCTAAAGCTTGATGATCCAAATGCCCCTCAAGATCGTCGAACGTTTTCGCTCGTCCCAATCCGCAGTATTCCCGCCATGCTGTGTAACCCGGTAATCCATGATCCCGGCCCCGTTGGATATTCAACGATACCAAATCTAGGCCGCAAGATACCATGGAAGCATTGTTAGAAAGATCCGTAGGATCTTCGAAGAGATGACTGGTCAGCTGTGAAGTGACGTGCGTAGAATATCTCTGGATAACATTAGCTGTAGCCGAGTTTACTGAATACGTGATACCATCCTCAGCATAGAGACTATATGGATTGAAGAGCATCTTATGTAGCTCCACGTATGACGACGTGCCCTTCTCAGAATCGGTCATCTTCATCAGACTAGGTAGCAGAGTATGAGCGAAACGGAATGCCGCAGTTGCGAAATGATTGGCTATCGTTGGATCACTTTGTAGATCGTCCAAATTATGCCTTCTCTTCCTGTAACCTGAACTGAACAGCGTCAGATTATACTCCTTCATTTTCTTACTGCCTAGGACGATCGGCAGGAACTCGCGATAAGTAATATGTTGCAACTGAGCGCCGACAATGCGTCGTGTTTCCTGATAGAGAGTCTCATCGTTCCAGGCAGGATTGATCCTGGCCAATTCGTTTGCGATCTTATTGTGCTGCCGTGCCCAGAGAACATGCATCGTCGTCAGATGTAGATTCTCATTTGCTCTGGCATCGCCCGCGGCGAAGCAATAACGGCCTCGACGTTGTTCAGCTTCCCGATTGCAGCCATCGTTAAGATCCGTGCTCGCCGGTAGCAGAGTTCTATTATCATGAGTGAGTTGCATCTTCAAACGACCGCCAGTGAACTCCCGCAGATTGCGAGCGATCTTGTTATCAGGACCGTAAATGACCGAGCCATCAATGAAAGCACTAACCTAAATGTAACATATTTCCTGAGTACCTTTGCAGTACGTACTTAAATTCCAATATTGCGACATCTTATTCTTAAAAAATTTCTTGATTACTTGATTAAGCTGCTCTCTAGGTCCAAGCTTGCATTGCGGAGCCGGTGCGGAGCGCACGAAATCCATGCACATACGACCAGTCAAATCAGGATCGCCGGCTTCCACCTGTACGGAAAAGCATTCGGGGTGTCCTTTTGATGGGGGACAGCATGCTATGAAACTTCCGTTAACACCCTGACTAAGCGCGGTAGCGGTGATGTCGTGGTCCAAGAATTGGCCGAACACAGCTAGCATTACCGTAAAGGCTGGATTGCTACTAGCTGAAGGATTGTGCACCATTAGACTGACTTTCCTAGCAGAGGGTAACTCCTTTCCTGACCGTGCCTTTCGAGGCGATTCAATACCATCGGCGTAATCGGGTGGCAAAACTCTTCTAAAGGGCATCATGCTAGAACCCCATCCTTTCGCTCGATTACAATTACCGTCGATGGTTCTGTATTTACTCAGCTTGCAAGTCTGATTAAAGTATCGCTTGCACACGCTTTTCGGTATCCAACCGCTATCAAAGAACGAGTTGAGTGCCGATGGCTTATCATTGGTATATCTTGAACAAAAGTACACCTGTAAAACTTACTATATTTAAATCATTATTATACTTCATAATATTATACATACAAGAATTAAGCTTATCATTTAGGATATACGATTATCACGATAACTTGATTGATGTATAGATTAAAGCGCGTAGATTAAAGAATTCACTCACCTCACATTTTCGATCATCCTTGTCGCCGCGATCTCACCTATAGCTGCTAAGGCAAAAACGCTAACGTTAGGAACCGTGTTCATCACATACCGGTGTCGAGATTCTGGAGATGGAGACGGTAACGGCGTCTTTGCGACCATCTGATCCGCGAGTAAACGTCTCTTCATCGCTTGCTCGCCAGCTTGTAATCCTTGCATATATTCTTGTTGGCTGATATTTCTCATCAAAGCGTCGGTGTTATTGGATACCAAAACGGACTCAGGTGTAATATTAATAGTGCTGTTGAATACGTACGAGGCAGAACCAGGTGCGAATCCTAATCTTAGAATATCACTTAAATTATCGGAAGATGTTGCTTTATCAATCACAGGATCGATTAAGATAGGATGGCTCATGGAATAACTGACGAATATCACCAGAGCTATGGTAAACACCACTCTACAAAATGGCAAATTACGAAATGTATTGTTCAATTGTTCTAGCGATTTTTCTAGCGCATACTTACATCAGGATAGCGCAGATGCAACATTGGAACTGTCGCAATCGTCTCTTTCGAGTTTTCAAGAGATTGGCGAACTCGATGTAGTCGGGGGAATCCGTACGTCTAACTAAGGGCGTTCTTTCCGTGACGCCATGCATTTTTGATGCGTAGAAATATAGAAGAATATAGATAACGAGAAGATATTTTGCCTTCAGGTTAATAGACGAAGTTTCTCAGGGATATTTTTCACTTAACAATCTGATCTGCTTTCACCTTACATGAACACGTCTCGCGCGAGAAATCAATAAAGTGTCCGAACTTTTCTGTTGCCGCATTTGTAATGAATCATGAATTAATGAAGCATTATTATCTTGCTATAAACACTGCGCTACATTAAACATCGTTTTTCTTCTGTGATGAGATTTTTAAATGAAATAAGAGAAATAAGAGAACTCTTCGATAGATTTAAAAATATCTTCAATGACAAATTATTTTAAATTTTAATGAATTAATATCATTTATGAAATTTCAGGCGCGCACTCAAGTATAATATTTATGAATATCCTTTCTTCATCGTTATCACGATAGAGGAATTTTTTAAGAAGCTTTTCCGTCTGCGTGTAAAGATTTAATAACGACTTTAGAGATTAACTTTGATGTATCCGTACACTTGCAAGAGCGACCGAACCGGTTATATAACGTGAATCGAAAATCGATACTCCAGAATGAAACATGAATCGTCTCGCTATATTTTTATTTTATACAAGACGTTTGGTAACAACGCGAACAAAAGGTAACGCCTTAATTTGTATGCAAAGAATAATAAATCACTTGATTTGTGAAGATTAGAATACACGCGCGCACAATTCGATGACGAAATATGTAACGTAATTAGAACAATTAATTATTTATCACATAGTGATACTCGATGACACTTGAAGACACTTTACAGACATCCTAAAGAAAACAAAGTAGTATCGCGATTACGAAGTATATCTACATACACTTGTATATGTACTTATAAATTATAAAAAAATATATGTTATTGCAGCTTCTTATCAAGATTAAATTTAATTGTTCCAACATTGAAGTATTGACAATGAACGCCGATGTTTCACTACTAGGACTGACGATCAACGTATAGCAGTTGCGTTAATTTTATTGCTGTATCTTGTATCTGCGTAACATAATACGTCGTCAGATCGCGGAAAGGTTTCCGTTCTTTGCCAGGCTTCTTGAAAACGTAAATCTATAATAATGCGCATATTATGCGCATCATTCATGCCCGATACATTTGACGTTATAAATTTTGTTTGTTAATGTCAAAATCAATATTTTATTAGATGGTAATATAAGTTTTCCCGGTCAATACGCAGATTATGTAACATAAGTCTCCCAATTTTTTTTAGCTAATTTATTAAGTATGTAATCAAATGATTGATAAATGTTACAAAACGTGCATGACCCGCTGTAAACTTATCATCTTACGACCAAATATAATATGCTAATGGCAAATGTATGCAACAAGTTATTAGCATACGATTAATATTATAATTATCCCGGAGTAGGACTGTAATAATGAAGAAGAGGCCAGAATGACAATCTCCATTATTTATTCCGTGCAGCAAAAATTATATCGCTTAGGGGCGCGTAACTCTAACCATTGTTTTTGATTCGGAACATACATTTCTGCTGGCATACGTTCCAAGCCTGGAGATTCGGGTGATTCGCGTTCGTTCCTCCTTCGAGCTGAGAGAAAAAAATAATAATAGATATCATCTTTCCTAAAAAGAATTACAGATCTATCATAAAAATTGTTATTATTGAAGAAGAAGTTGCGAATCTCGCAATAAAAGAAACGAAAAAAATCTCAAAAAAAGAGCGATAATATAAATAAATCTTTTATAATATAAGCCAGAAATACTTGTCAAAAACTTGATAACTTTCCAATATCGGTATTGCAAAGAAGTTTTGGTATTGCAACCAAGTTCTACAAAAACAAAATTTTACAATTTGCATGCTCAATTACCCAATCGCTTGCGCATAGCAATAGCTTCGCCTGGATGTCTCAATAGAAGCTGACCAACACCCTCGCAACGACGTAGGACTTCGTTCTTCAATAAATGGTTTCTGACATTTTGTGAAATGATCGGACACTCCGTGACCCACGTCGATACGTATGCGAAATCCGTCAATAGTTGCTGCGCACCGTATTCGCTAGCAATTTATTTTAATGTACAATATAAAATGGGACGAAAATATCTACTTTTGAACTTATCTTACATTATGCATATCGCTTCGAAAAAGAATTGTATTATTTTACTTTTGAATATTGTTTATCGCTTCACAAGTAAATTTAATATTACAGAGTATTATACAAAAGCAAAATTTACCTAAACTTAATACGATGCAGATAAATATAATCCAGCCATGCTTCGCACATTATTCGTAGAATCATGTTAGATGTTTCAGGATCTTCTATCACTTCCAGCACTGGTAGTAATATCTTTTCTACAAAAAAAAAATATATATATATCTTTGATATGCAATGCTTTAATATGCATATATAAAAAATTCGGCAGAGAAATTATATAATTATATGTTTGCTTTTTAATGATTTCCTAATAATAATTTTAATAATGTAAATCCAATATATACAATAATAACAAAAGAATATACCAAAATAAGTCTCCACGTAAAGACTGGCTACTACCGGTGGTATGCTGCTATTTCTTCTCCAATAATTGGACCGTGGAAAGCACATATGTAAATTCGCAAGACTGATTACACGACAGATCTTGGCAAGCGTACCGATACATTTAGCAGAACAGATCTACCGAAGCAAAAAATAGAAAATTATTTTATAATTTCTTAAAAGAAATAAGAAATCTGTATTAAAAGTTCTGTTTTCTCAAAAAATTATCTTCCACTTTTAATCAAGAATATGAAAGAAGACGACATCAAAATTATTAAAAATAAGAAAGATTATTTGCATCATTGATCATTATATTCACGATTGCTATCATGAATGTAGAAAATTCCGAAAATAGAAAACCGTTAAATAAAATTAGATGTCTAGTTAGTTTAATTCAATTTATAGACTTGCAGATATCTTCTTCCAAAAAATTATTTTTATTTCTTTACAGCCTTTTGAAATGCAGATTCGTATAATACCATACCTGAAGCAAATCGATATTTGCTTTGACTTCGGAAACGATTTTTGCTCTCATCTTCGTACACATATATACTTGAACACTAATACAATCCGTCGACAATGCGGTTGTGTGATCGGCGAGCTAAAATCGATTAATAATAAGAAGTGACGAAATATACGCGGATGCATATCTTCGACACATCGCATCATTAGAAACGCATCAAGAACACCTTGAGATAAGACAACTCCTCCAAGCAATTCACTATGTCGCCTTTGACTAGAAGAAAAAACACATCCAAGTTCCAGGTATGGGCTATAGTCTTCGCTTCCTGGATGGCCCATAGTCTTGCCGTATGTATCGAATGATCCATTCTATGCAACACAACGATTTGTTCCGACAACGGCAACTCAATCAAGGGTGCTCCTATCACCCATTCGCCGCCAATTTCGCATTCGTTGCTGAGAGTAACCAGCAATTGGAACAACTCGACGAACATATGACCTGTGCCAGTTCCCTGCGCATATAAAAATGCCAACTCTCTGTCATCATCTGTTTTCCCTTTTCTGATACAGAAAAAGTACTGCATTATTTTTTCTATACGCTTGCATTATAAACTTTAATTTTCTTCAGATTATATGTACGTTCTGTTGAACATATCTTTCTGAAGTTGGCTTCATCGTTAGTCAAAGTTAAATCTGATATGGATTTTTATTGCTTCCTCCCTCGTAGAGTACCAACCTCCATAGATGATGGTTTCGAGCAGCATTCGAAGGCCGAAGTGTAGGCTAATCTGAACAATTCATCCCAAGCGGTGATAGTCGTGTGATAGCTTAGCGCATCGCATAAATTTTGCAATGCTGGTCTGACCGTGAGCGGGACTAAAATTGAACACAAATAATGAAAAATGATCCCTCTTTCTCTCATGGAGAAGCAGAGATTATTTTACTGTTTTAAAATTCGTTTCCAAAGACATTTCCAGATTACTCTTACTCTCATTTCCCTGAATGAATTGCTGTAACCAATCCTTAAGATGCTGAGCGCCGTGACTGTGATGACTCGCGAGAGCCTCCCGGGACCACCACAATATCACGTGGTCTAAGATACCCGAAAGAGCACCCCACGCGACTTCCTGATAGTAATTCTTCACCTTTTTTATTGTGATACCTCGCAATCTTGTCTCACCTGATATCGGTATAACGTGGCACATATAATATGTCGACATAGCAATATAATATATTGATATTTGATTATATGTCAGATAATATATCAGATTTCTGGCAGATTACCGCTGATTATATTACTTTTTTATAAGTTATACACAAAATGTTAAAATGGTTAGAAACTTTTTAGAGACATGCCTTTGCTAGTTTTCAAGGCATCTGCACCAAGCAATTGCGGTGAGATTTCTTGTACCACGTTTAAGAGTTTCAGGACTTGCTCGTTTTGCGTGTTTACAAGGGCTTGCACGCTTTCGATGTTGGATATCTCCACTTTGGATGTCGACGTCGCGCTCGCGATCGGTGGCGTTAAGTGCCTCGTAAGAGCACTGAAATTTAAGTAATTAAAGTAATTAATGTAATTAAAGTAATTAACGTAATTATCGTTTATTATTAAAATATGATTATATTAAATATAATTAATATTAATATAAAAATAAATAAATATATATGATATGAAATAAATATTTATTAATTAATGTAACTGAGATTCGTATTGCATTTAGAACAATATTTCGAAATAATAATACATAATAAATACAAATACAATCTGGACTTATTTATGATATACTTATAGCTAGATTATTCAACCAATTTATGATAAATTAAAATGCGATAATAGATAACTTATCGGTGCCTGCACTTACCGGTAAATTTCGATACTAGAGTTTTCCGAGACATCCACGTCATTTGTTGCAGACGTAGATTTATCTCTCTCACGAGGTTCATAATTTGCTAGAAGACAATCGATAAGTTCGTGACAAGATTCCTCCGCTCTATTCTTTGCTAATATCTAAAATTATATGTTCGACGATCTTCTTTATTCACACTATAAAACTTTATTGAAATGCTTATTATCTTTTTAATGGATATTTAATAATATCCATTAAGAGATATACATTAAGGAAATATTATTCTGTATTGTTAAAACAACATTAATCAGCAGTAATGAATTAAACACTCGCCTGTAATATTTTAGTCACGGATATTTTCTTCAACGGCTCCAACATGGATGGACAATCGTTGAAAAAAATGTTTACAGATGAGTTTGATACGTTTCGATCCGTGTCGAGTATGTTATTGTAAGCATTTACCAATCTGCAAATTATTTATTACACTATCTGACACTATTATAAAGATTTACACATAGAAGGTATCTCATTTTAATTTCGTCTGATATTTTTTGGATTTTTTACAGTTTTGCATTACTTGTAAATTAAAATGTATATTAAACTTATCTATAATAAAAATTCGAAAAGATGGCAATATATAAATTCCAACGTTCGAACAAGATATGAACAAGATAATAAGACTCTTAGAAATTAGATAATTAAGATAATGAAACTGAAATGTCATGTCATATATAAATGCTGTAATAAAAGATATCTATATATTATAACGATAACTATATTCAGAATATCCACTTTACCTAAATACTATTTTCATATTCTCCTCATGTTTGCAATCAACGATATTGGTAATCAGATCTCGCGTAAATTTCGCGACTACGTTGAGCTTATGCTTTAATATTGTCGATAGATGATTCATTTTGTATTTATATATCGGATGGCTGCTCGACTCTTCCAGGCTGCATGATGATTTGTAATTCACTATCAATTCTTCCAGACTGTCTATCACTTCTTCAAGTATCTGCAAAGTGCACAAAGCAGCCAGTTGCCAGCATTATTTTAATGTACTTCATTTTGTATTTCATCATTAGAAATTCTCAGACCTCTAAATCACAAGATCGAGGGATCGAGGCCTCCGTAAAGTCGTCAATGATTAAAGCTATGCATCCTGCGATTTTACCCATCTTCTCATCCAAAAAGGAAGCATCCATAAACCATTTGTCAAGGGCACTATCAGAAAGTGGCAGCCACTTCGCAATGTTTGCTCTGTAATTAACATCCATGTGTCGGTGCGTTGATTCTATTATCATTCAATTTTCATTATCTTTGATTACGTCTTTCTTCGCTCAGCTAGCATCTAAAAATTTGTTCTTTTGTTGCCTCTTTGAATTATTTTAACATAATGCTAATTTCTTTTCACAAACGACTTACATGTCAGTATTCATTTGGTTTAATTATGCACCTCGTTCTGAATACATTTGAGACTCTGACTGATCGATATATTACAGAGCTTATTCGCGAAACCGCAGCGGGCAGTGAATATTATTATTATTTATGTGATTACTTATTACTTATTGATATTAATCGTATTAATCGAGATTACGATTATACACTGGCCATAGAAAAGTGATTCTTATGGAAGTTTTCCAAAACTGTACGATTATTAAAGAATTATCAAGTATAAACGATCATTTTTTTTAAAAGAAAAACTTTATATATGATTTGCTCGATTTTATTTATTATTATTCGATGATTTTATTTATTTTCTTAACTATTACTAACTACTGTCACTTTAAACGTGAATGATAAAGCGATGGATATTGCACCATGCGTTCTTTGTTACCACGGATACGCCTGACGCATAGCAATCAAGATACAGATGTGTAATTCAATACCTTTAGGTATTCGTTTCAGGCGAATAAAAATCTATAATTCATGTCATCTATATAATAAATTTTCGATACATTTATCGGATATCGAAATACAAATATAGCATATAAATATCAGATTAAAGTTGCGCGTTTCCTTCGATTATATCGCATCTATCAAGAATTGATCCTGCAAAAAAAAAAGAATAAAAAAAGAAACAGCTGCTACATGCTTTGCGCATTTCGTTATTGTATAATGTGAAACTGTAGAAAAATAGCAGAATTGATACATGATTTTATATTCAGTATTGAGAGAATTCTGTCTGACGTCTGCTATTATAATCTTTTATAAGAATCGCAATCAAATATAATTCTTTTAGAATTTATGCAATACTATCTGTGATTTTAGATTAGATTTAGAAAAGTTTTTAGCATTATTAGATTTCAAATAAAATTTCTGTTTGAAATGCTTAAAAATAATAAATTAAGATGTTTAATATTGAAAATAATTAATGTTTCAAATCAATAATCTCACAATATTTACATGAAATATGAACCCTTCACATTAAAGTAATTATTGCGGGAAATAAAACAAAATCCAGCTGATACAGTTTCATAATGAAAAATTTAAATTTTATTTCCCCTGAAGATAGTGAATGATGACGGTTACCTAGGCGATGAATATATAAATTATTTCAGTGTTTTTTTATTTAAAGCAGCTCATGGCCGGCTTCTAAATTTATCGTATTTAAATTAAAGATTTCATTAAAATAAAAATTCGATCATTTCTCTAAATTCTATTGTAAAATATCCAGAAAAACATATTTAGAAACATCAAAATGGTACGATAAGAAGAAAATTACGTTCTTCAAATACGTCCAAAGAATGAGAAATGTATCTCACGTATCTCATTTTTTTTTCATTAATAATGTACATATTATACATTATGTTGTTTGAATTCACAGCGTGAGTGTATATCAATCCACGTGGGGCAAGCTGGTGTTCAGATGGGCAATTCTTGCTGGGAATTGTATTGTCTGGAACACGGAATTCAGCCGGATGGAACCATGCCGTCTGACAAAGTCTCCGGTACCAACGACTGCTTCAACACCTTCTTTAACGAGACGAATTCTGGAAAAATGGTACCGCGCGCCGTGATGGTCGATCTCGAGCCAACTGTCGTTGGTCAGTAATCATAATAACATTACGATAACATTAATTATTATAATATGTACTTGCACGATACATAAAAATGGATGTGTACATATATATTCCTTAAGTTTAATTTCTTTCATTACTTTATCGCGATTCATTATCTTGAAATTGCGTCAAGTAAGTTTTATTGAGATTACAATTCTTATTATTATTTTCATAGATGAAGTTCGTACCGGAGTATATAAGCAGTTATACCATCCGGAACAATTAATTACTGGTAAAGAAGATGCTGCGAATAATTACGCTCGTGGACACTATTCGATTGGAAGTGAGGTCATCGAATCAGTAATGGACAGAATACGCAGATTAACGGATCAGTGCACTGGTTTACAAGGCTTCTTCGTTTTCCACTCGTTCGGGGGTGGCACGGGATCGGGTTTTACATCTTTGCTTATGGAGAAACTGTCCGACAATTACGGCAAGAGGAGTAAATTGGAATTCGTAATATATCCGGCGCCGCAAGTGAGTCGCAGAAATATGTCAATTTGCGAATATTTTTATGACATTTTTCTGAAACCTGAATGATTTTTCCATAAGTATCAGAATTAATAGAAATGAAAAGAAAAAATGAAGGGAAATCGAACAACTTTAAACTTCAATCTTCAAATTTCAGGATTATTATTATTAAAATTCTATAAAGCAGTACTGTTAACATTATTCAGAAAAATTATAATAATCCTAGCTAAAAAGGATTATATCTTTAGGTATCTACTGCCGTGGTGGAGCCTTATAACGCGGTATTAACCACGCACACAACGATTTGTCATTCCGATTGCGCCTTCATGGTGGACAACGAAGCAATCTACGATATTTGTCGACGTAAACTTGGCATCGAACGACCAATGTACGCGAACTTAAACCGATTGATCAGTCAAGTAGTCTCGTCGATCACTGCGTCCTTAAGGTTCGACGGTGCCTTGAATGTTGACCTGACCGAGTTCCAGACGAACTTAGTACCTTATCCCCGCATACACTTTCCGCTGACGACTTATGCCCCAGTGGTATCCGCCGACAAAGCGTTTCACGAGGGTATGTCAGTCGCTGAGATAACAGCCGAATGCTTTGAGGCTGCTAATCAGATGGTTAAGTGCGATCCGCGCGAGGGCAAATACATGGCCTGTTGCCTTTTATATCGCGGAGATGTTGTGCCCAAGGATGTAAACGCGGCGATCGCCGCTATGAAAGGCAAAAGTTGTATCCGCTTCGTCGATTGGTGTCCTACGGGCTTTAAGGTCGGAATTAATTATCAACCACCTACGGCAGTACCGGGTGGTGATCTCGCAAAGGTATTATCGTCGCATGCGTAGATGTGTAAACAATATTAATTTACATTCTTTTAATTGGAATAATTATTTCAATTCAAATACAAAGAACTCTATAAATTAAAAATATATGAATTTAGATTTGAATTATAATAAAACTATTTCGAGGATTGTATATAATACACACACATACACACGCAAGCACGCACAAAATAT
>JAHMML010000012.1:2282572-2329448 GCA_020341155.1 Eciton burchellii | reverse complement strand
TATATATATATATATATATATATATATATATATATATTCATATACACACACGCATGTAACACACATTGCATTATACTATAATATTATATTAATAATTATACACATTATATACATTCGTAGATTCAACGGGCTGTCTCAATGTTATCTAATACAACCGCAATAGAAGAAGCATGGGCCAAGCTCAATCATAAATTTGATCTAATGTATCACAAACGAGCATTCATCCATTGGTACGTAGGGGAAGGTATGGAAGAACTTGAGTTCGCGGAAGCACGTGAGGATCTTGCGGCACTCGAAAGAGATTATGAGGAAGTCGCCCTCGAATCACCGTCTACGCCAGATGCCCCACTGGAATACTAATGTACCTGTTTTTAGAAAATTTTTTAATAAGCCGGCATTTTAGCTGCCTATAATTACAAGATAAAAATTATAAGAAAAATGTTAAATTTTACGTGGAAACATATTTTTGATATTTATATCTTCGTGTAATTATTACCATATCTTTATTCTTATCTACGAACACACACGCGGCATTCCTCGTAAGTTTTTTGTATAGTGAATACAGGAATATGTAAAACATCATCGCATCGATCAATAAGTAATTTGCAATGTAAAAAAGAAAATACTTGTAAAAAAAGACATCAACAACCTGATCTTGTATCGAAAATTTTACTGAATTAAAATTATGTGTATTCTTATAACATGTACAATATTTGTCTTCTTATTGACTTTTTTTGGTAGTGACAGACTGTAAAAGACTGTCAACAAAATTATTTTATACCTATTTACATCGAATTCATTGCACACAATAATAATAATAATAATAATAATAATAATAATAATAATAATAAGGATAAAACATAAAGAAATTATGATGAAATTTAGGAAGAGAAAAAATAATATATTATGTAACAATAATACTATTATGAATAATTAACTAATCACTTCTCAATTGAAGACCATATGACTAACGCTATGCACTGTAATTTCATACGATATTACAGTAACAAAAATCTACTTGATAAACATCAGCAACTTTATATCGATAATTGCTATCTAAAATCGAAGATAAAGCAAATATATATAATACGAAGACATAATTATAAAACTTAACATTATAAATATGTACTTAATATTATTACTTATTAAGCTGTCTAAAAAAAATGTACTTGCTACATTGATAATTTTAAAATGATCATTTTTTCGATCATTATTTCTAGTTAATTGAATATATTCATCGTGTATTAATAGATTAACTTATTAATATTAACTTTCTTCAAATAGAACTCAAATATCTTGACATGTAATTATATTGTATACAACTCGGAATAATCAACCGAAATTAATAATTAAATAATATTTTACTCAGTATTCTGTCAGTTAAATTCACTTTAAATAATCTGTAATACACGATAAAATTCGACATAAAATTGTAATTCTATTTATAATTCTAGTTACGTTTCTATATTTACTGCTGAAAATCTATAATCCATGTCGCGTATTGTAGATTTTGTTTGCAGTAAATATAATTTTTGTACATTGTGTAATGCAGCAGATATTTGAAGAATCAGAGACATTTACAAAAGTATGCTCATACATATACAAAAAACACTCGTTTATAAATCTTCAAATGTTTCTGTATTTCTTAAGAATTGCAAATAAGAATACTATGTCTCAAATTATACCATATAGACTTTGTGAGATGCTTAAACTTTAATCTTTTTACAATAATCCCACACGACTTAAAAGACACATATGATCAAAATAGATTCGAGATGAAAACCGCCAAAAATATGAAGTAACATGAGCATAAAGTTTATATAAAAAGATCATTGCAATCCATACATAAATAATTTCTTGTGATGAGATCTTTTAAATAGCCAATGATGATATAACGCGGATGTACAGTCCCCTATACAAGAAGCGTCGGCATCGGTTTTTTTCCAGGCCATGCCTCTTTGGCATACTTCTTTTTCTTGGGTTCCATGGATCGTGATTCCGTTGTACCTGACAATTCTTGCGCATATGGCACCTCTGTCTGTATCTGATTCGGTGTCATTTCTACCTCAGGTGCCGGATTAGGTAATGCGATACCTAGCCGCGACGTCAAAGATGTGAGAGCCGTAGAAAATGGATTCATTGTCGACATCGAAGACTGTGAGAATTGCTCGGGAGGTAGATCATGATAGAGTTGAGGTGTGGTAGATGTGGGTTGCATGTGTTTTAGTAGATTATGATCTTCTGATAGCGATATAAGACCTCCTTCCATACGCATTCTCTGCAATAATGAAACATCCTATCAATTCAAATTATGTTTTATAATTATCGCTATTTCTTCTATATCTTTTATAATAATTTTGTATCTCAAATCTCAGACGTACTTTGCTGGGAACTACTGTCGTTTGCACAAGATTACGAAACCTTCCAACTGATGGATCGACATCCTCAGGATTAATAACTTCTTCATCGTCATTGAAGGTAATCCCTTTCTTTTTTCGTTTACGTGTTGGTTTGTGCATCTCATCGTCTGTTATCCCAAGCATAGAAATTCGTCGATTGTGAGCTGTATTAAACTCCGTTAAATTCTAAAAAATTAATTGAATTTAATATATGAGAATATATTACAGAAAATTAAAAAATTTTGACACATATGAATTAAATAAATTTTTTTTATAATACGAACATCCAATTCGGTTTCTGTTTCAGGTAAGCCTAGTAAACCACCAGCGTCGATATCTTCGGATAATTTTTCCAATTCCTCGATAATAGGTCTAGCACCAGTCTGAGGTCTTTCTCTTATAATGTAATATCGAGTAGATGCTCCAAAGTGAAATGTACTATCAATTGGCAATTGAGTTGGTTTATGAGCTTCTAAACGTAGATTTCCAATAAAAGTCCCATGTGCTAAAAAATTATCATAAAATCATCATAAAATATATGCAATCTCCATAATGTCTTAACAAAAGAATATATCATATATATATGACTATTGTATGAATATTGCTATGATAATATTATTTGTTTAAATACTAGCTTATACTATTTATTTAAATATTAGCTTTATGTTATTCAACATATATATTAAATGTAGATATATTTATATATCTTAATATAAAAAAACATTAAGATTATAATATAAAGTATACAATATAAAAATAAATAAACATAACATAAGATACATAAAATGGAATAAAAATATGAAATTAAATAGTATCTTTTTGTTAAGGAATATATTTCTAAAAGAATTAATTATATATATATATATATATATATATATATATATATATATATATACAACATAGTTTTATACTCACTGCTTCCCAAGTCAACTAAAAATGCCCGATTAAGATGTTTATGATAAACAAGAGCTGCATGAACTCGAGAACAGGATGCATGATCGATACAAAAATCATTTAACTGCTGATTACGGCCAAATAAGTAGCATTTCTTTTCATCTACCATAAGTTTCTGTAAGAAGTCACATACAGCAGGTAACAAGCTACGACACGGTGTTGTAATGTTATCATGAATATTATTGTCACATAATTATTAATATGTCATTTTACCTGTATCAGTTTGTCATTTTACCTGTATCAGTTTGTCATTCTTCAGTACGTCCAAATGCAATCCTACCGGTGGCTTTCCGGCCCTGGAAAAAATGATATGTCATATTTTGTATCCTTATCTCTTCGATTATTTCATTGATAAAAATCAGATTGTGATTGTGTAAATTAATCGAGACATGATTGCAGAGTACTTAACTCAATCGTCATGGAACGATCGTAACCTACCAATTTGGAACTTCATAATGGTTAGCCATTGTCGTTCTTCCGCGACAATTTGTTTATTCAACTATTCAAGCGCGAGTAGCAACAGAGAATATTTCCAAACATAGATGAAAACACATTCTAAATCAGAACATCATACAAAATACTGACAAGAATTCGTGACAATGTCACCAATATATTTCTGAAGTAAATCTGTCAGTTAGTGATTTTCTCTTATCTCTATTTTAAATTGGCTAACTTGATTCGATATTGTGACATTTAAGATTTGAATATACTTATCTGGATAAATATTCTTGTCAATTCATGCGTTTTTATTTTTCACCATTTAAATAGAATATTTTTTGTATTCTATCATATAAGTGATATCATATTCTGAAAATATTAAATTAATATTACGTGAATAATTAAATCAAATGAAATACATACAATAGATCTTAATTAAAAATCTGCTAGATTTCTTTATTATTTTCAGATAATGATTAAATAGCAAATTAGGCGAGAAGTTTTTATTTTTGATAACGTGATTTAAACATGCGGTATGAATATTTCTGAGAAAGAGAAAACAAAAGGAATAATATCAAGCGATACTAAAATAAATTAATTACAATGTGGCAATTCTGTTATTTAAGATTATCGAGCATCGACTGTGATACTTTCTTGCGAATGAACGTTTCTTTGTGTACGAAAGAAAACACTATATGTTGCATTTCAATACGCATTGCAAATAATGAAAATCTATAATTCATGTCACATGCATCAGAAATTTTCAGTATTTTCAAGGAATAGCGGAACTGATCGCGGCTCCAAACTTTAGATTCGCATCAGCGGGATCAAAATATTAACAAATCTCTAAAAAACAAACTCTTTTATTGAATATTATCGAATATTCAATGCAATATAAAGTATTAAATCAACATTGAATTTTGTGTTCATGAAAATCGGTTCTAGATTCTTAATTAGAAAAAAGATTATTCGAATTATAAACATAATCAATTCAAATAAATTGCAATATTAGAAACCGATTCTAGTTCTCAATACGAGAAAAATTAAACTCAGTCAATAGAAATAAATTTTTATTTATATTTTATTTTTTTACATTTTTCTGATTATAATATTTATTTTATTTATTATATTATATATATATGATATTTATATTCGAGATACTTAATCAATTGTTCAATTTAGAAAAAAACTCACTAGACTCATTCACGAGCATAGCAACTCGGTCATGTTCTTATTTATTTTTATTTATTTTTTATTTCATTATATTTCATTTTATTGTGTTATTTATTTTATTATATTCGCAGATATATTTAGCGATTTCTATATGTTTCTATGGAGATAAAATTTTAGAGATATTTAAATAGTATTACTAGGCAATATCTTCATTTTGTACATGCGCATTTTGATTTGACTGCTGCGATATCGCAGTGAATGCGATACTGTATATATTATAGTACATGCTAAATGGTTGTTTGAAGTTATTTAAAGGTTGTAATGTTCTATAATTTGCAATCCCTTTAGCAACTTGTTTGGGCTAATGGCTAATATTCGATATCAAAGTTGATGATTCGTTAATGTACTTTCTGATAGGAAACTGATTATAAATATGGCGTCAGGATTAGAGAGCTACGTAAATCGTATCCTTTTCATAATATTTATCAAATCAACCTTCAATCAAGTTAGACAAATATGATAAAATATATATTGACCTAAACAGCACCTAGATACGGTTTCTATTATCACATCGGACGGTAGAAATTTTATTGTAAGTATATAAATTTGCAGTCGCCAACTTATATACATAAGTAATTCGTAAGTATGATTTTGAATTTCACAGAAGTATTTATCATTGGTTACAGTGAATATAACATAATGTTATATCGTATTCTTATAATTTTCCAATGCAAATTTTACCAAAGAATATTTTACATTACAATATTTTACATTACAATTTTACAAAGAATATTTTACACAGAAAAACAATCATATATTACATATCCAAGTAAAACTGATAACATAACTGATAACATAACAGTATAACATAAATTAATTGTTTTCATATTTATAAACTAACAGTTTTTAATTTGATTTCTCAAATTAAATTTTCTTTTAGGGCACATTGAAAGGTTTCGATCAAACTATCAATATAATTCTTGATGAATCACATGAACGGGTTTATAGTACAACTCAGGGAGTGGAACAGGTTGTTTTAGGTTTACACATCATCAGAGGAGATAATGTGTTAGTATAAAATCTCTCAAAATTATAAACAGCAATTTTAACAATAATTTTATAATATATATATATATATCATTTGATGTTGTCATATTAATATTTATTATTATACAATTACATAGAAAAAATTTATTATTTTTTTTTTTAGTTATGAGAAGATGTAAAAAAGTGGATAATGAATATAAACTTTTATGAAAATGGATGGAAAATGAAATATTAATCAATCATGATGTATTTTTTAGAGCAATAGTAGGAGAATTGGACGATGAAGTAGATGCAAGACTGGATTTATCAACAATACGAGCTGATCCTCTAAGCTCTATCGTACATTGATAGCTGATAAATATAAGTCAAACCAAAATTGCTCTTAAAATTGCCGCTTGCTCTTGTTTTTGAATTAGGAAAAAACCAGAAACACAATACAAATAAATTTTTGCATAAGATGTATATTGTATAAAAATTTTCCATTTCTTATATTTAGATACATCTATCATATAGTAGTATTTTAAAAAGCGCACAGAGAGTTAATACATAAGGATATTTACATTATTTCAAAGAAAATATTGAGAACTTAGATTCATATCGGTAATTCTCTGTACAAAAGTTTTTTACTATACAATAGTCAACTATTACAAATGTACTTTCATATTGTAATGTAGTATAATAATAATAATAATATTATTATTAATAATAAACAAAAATGTAATTATAATTATTCGAATAACGTCGAATAATCTATGCATATATCTAAATAATTCAGCAATTAAATATATCTAGAATTGTATCTAGAAATAGATACAATTTTAAAGAAGGAAAAATACGTAGCTAGAAAATCTCTGCAGAATATTATTTGATGTTATTTAAAATCATACACGAGAACTTATATACCTAAAAGCATTATTAGTACAATTAAGTAATAACTTATATTGGGAAGTAACTTATACGAGAGTACTTATATATTATTACAAGTATCACGATTTCTACACATTAATATTATCTTTTATGAGAAGATAAATTAAGATTTAGATATATTTTGCTTTATCTCTTCTTTTCTTTCTCGTATATCTCTTTTACATAGAAAATATTTTTCCTGTATTCATTGCTTTACAAAATTTTTTAATTTGCTTCTATAAAATATTCCATTTCACATCAATATATTGATGTGTCATGTCGTATTACGTAATGTCATGTTCTCGCAATACGAAACAAAAATCTTATGTATGTCGACTTTTAATATATAAGCAAATTGAAACATACCGAATTGTGTGCAAAGAGATACGTATTTCGCAGGTTTAGGGTCATATATGGAAGACAATAAGATTATTAACTCAGTCGCATATACATCATTTTTACTTGCTTGATTATTTCAATTATGCGAATTATATGTTAGAATATGTTAGAATATGTTTCTTTATTATATTAAGAATTACTACATATAATCAACGTCTATGTATAAATACTCTTGAATTATATTCAATAGATTATATTCAATGGGTTATATTCAACTAGCATTGTCAGAAATTATGCAATAATTTATAACTAATATGATAAATGTGTATAATATATTTCGAATATTATAATATTATATGCGAGTATTACATGCTTTTCTACCGCGTTAGTTATAACAATTGACGAATTACGTATGTTAAACTTTACATTAATTTTCTCTCAGCTTTTAATCTCATGAATCATCATCAATATTCTATGTCACATAGAATGCGCGTCATAATCAGAATTCTTTCTTGACTATTAAATCTAAATTTTTTTTTACGGAAGCTAATGATCCTTGATTCATAAAAATACATACATACATACATACACACACACACGCACACATATACATATATATAACAATCTTCTGAAAGGATTATGAATATCGGAAAGACTCTAGTATGCAATCAAATTTTGCATTATGCGCATATGGATACGAATTATGAGAATGACAATTATGAGAATGAGAATTATCAGGTACTTAGACTATGTACCTACTTACTTTCTGTAATATCATTCAATTGTTGGTTACCATATTGGTCCTGTTACGATTTCGTCTGCGAATACGACCACCACGTCTATTACCGCTTGTGCTCCATTCCGGAACGTCGCCACTCATTGGGCCATAATTGGGCCCGTTCGATCCGTTTGGATTGAAACCCATACTGGAATCAGGTCCACCACTAGGTCCACCAAAATTATTAAAATTACCACTGCTGGGATAAGGTGGACCATCATAAGAATTGTTCATGTCTGGCCCATAAGGACCAGCACCCGGCGCAGGACCCAGCAATCCAGCTCCATTATTACGCTGTACATTAAAACGTGGATCAAAATTCATCTGACTTTGCGGCGGCATTACGGGTCCATTCATGCCCATTGCAGCAGGTGGCATACCCATAGGAGGCATATTCTGTGGCGGCATTGATCCAGCATTCATCATAGGACCCATTGGACCCATGTTATTCATACTCATCGGGTGATTCGGACCCCCCATTGGGCCCATCATATTCCCTGACCCTGACATACCTGGTCCATTACCAGATAAACTAGATGGCCCGATTATACCAGCAGGACCAAGGCCCATATTGGGCCCCATCGTTTCTATCGATTGCGGCTGCATACCCTTAGACATCATGGAAGGATTCATTACGTTTTGCGAAGATAATGACTGATTGGAAGCAGCCGCCTCAAGCGTCTTTCGTCGTGGATCCGAACGAACGCATTGCGGTGGCGATTTTGGTGTGTCCGGCTTGTTCTGCGGTGGTGGTGACATCGGAGAGTCGGCTAGTTGTTCAAGTCTAGCAATACGAAAAATCTTACGAAGACGTGGATCATACTTCACTTGAGCGTCATTTTTCGTTAATTTGAGACCAGTGTAATCTGGCCTAGGTATATCAACCACGTATACTTTATATGTCATTGGTGGATGCGATGCTATACTCGCATCGATTTCGGTACATGGCACGTGTGCAGGTGCTGGTTTGAACGGCAAACTTAATATTTGACGCAGATCCACATCAGACTTCACACGAAGATCCGTATCGCCAAAATCACTTGTCTGGAAGCGCTGCCGAAAGTCCATATCCTGTCGCCTGAGATCCTGATCCGCTCTCGTACGGAGATCGGTATCCATATTCGTATCCATCGCAGTGATACCAGAACTATAAATGCTCGTTTCCAGTCTGAGAGGTTTTTGTGATTCCCTTCTGGCGTCAGATATGCTAGGACTGCTTGGTTTTTGCTCGTCTCGTCGTTGTCTGGGATCTCTGTTAGACATTCGCGGATCTCTACATATTGTAGCTGAACTCGAATCTGGTGATGATCTTGGACTCGGAGTGTCACCTTCTATTTTAGAGTCCTGCGTCGATTTAACCTTCGATAAATCTTGATGAGAATTTGATGTTTGTTGTATTTTACTACTTGTGGAACTGTGTGCTTTCAAAGTAGATAGCAATTTTGATACTTCAGCACTAATGTCGATTTTACTCAAATCGCCCACTTTATCTACGATAGCAGCTGGTTGCGGCACATTGGATGTTGATGATATAGGTTGAAGCTCTTCTTTGACAGTATTTTGAGTTTTTTCTATGGACTCAATTTCCTCTTTCGAATTATCTACTATGGTAAGGTTGCCACCTTCATCATCATCATCATCATCCTCATCATCTGAATACCAATCTTCGACGACTTGATCATTGTGACGTGCGACAGAATCATTATCCATATTTTTAAAACTATCCTGAGCAGCACGTTGCTGTTGTTGTATTCGCATAAATAATTCTTGCGCTTTCTTAGGCAAATGAGACGGGACCGCCTCATGTTCATCCATAGAGAAAGAGATGTTATGGACTTGATCACCTATATTAAACGAATAAATGTAAATTATTAATTTGTATACCACTTGTATGCCACTTGTATACTTTTTCATATACTTATACTTATTCTATATCTTATATTAAATTATATTAAATATTATATAATATGGTACATATGTAGCTTTTTTACATTAATATATAAATTTTTATAGTTCAATATAAGATATAAAATATAGTATAATATAATATAAATAATTATAAGAAAATTATATTCTAAAACAAAAAATTTATCTTACCTTGTTCGTTAGAAAGCTTTGCTTTTTCTTTATCCTCATCTTCAGTCGGTACTTCGATAACAAGTTCCGATTCTTCATCTTGATCGCTCTCGTCATCGACTTTATTTTTTGTTAAACTTGCCACTTTATCAGCTATACTATAAACAGGTGGTGGTTTTTTTGCGTTTAACAATTGCCTTAAGTCTATGTCTTTTCTTTTTTTCTACAAATATAGGTAAAACATTAGTGAATCAATGTTATATTCTTTAAATATCCATGCATTACCAATCATAAGTACTATAATTATAATATAAATGTATGTAATGTCTTATAATAATACCTGATTCGGCATATCATCGTCTATATCGTCTTTCGTGTTATGTACAGTTTTATTAGATTCCAGATTTCTTTCGCTATAGAAATCTACAGGTGGTGCTACAATTTGTGGTTGCTTTTGTACTTGTTGCTGCGTGGCTAAACCTAATGCAGCATTTGGAAGTTGAAGACCTAATTCATTTGCTGATTGCAATAGCATAATTTGCTCATAAGGAACTCTGTCCTCATCAGAACCCCATCGTGTCTTCTTTCCTGAAGGTTTCCTCTCTCTTGTATTAACCTTTTGATGATTTGTTTGTTCTTCTATATAAATTAAAAATATAATTAAATTTATTAGGTTTTATTATTTACAAATGCAGTATTTAAATCTTTACTGTTTTTATGTGCGGGAGTAATTATTCATTTGATGAAAAATAATCAAGATATTCGTTATTATGAGGAATTAAGAGAGATTATTCCCTTTGTAAGAATGGTATTTTATGTTTCTATTTTATCAATGATAGGGTATCCATTTTTAGCAGTTTTATTCAAAGGATTTAATTATAGAATTTTTATATATTTATGAATTTAATAGATTTTAATAATGATTTTAATGATGTTAATTTCTTTATCTTTAACAGTAATATATTCTTTACGTTTATATTATTATTTATTTTTTACAAAAAGTTTAAGATTTATATCTGTAAGTATATTAAATGAAAATAGTTTGATGAATTTTTGAATAGTGTTATTAGTTTATATAAGAATTATAAGAGGTCCTTCATTAAATTGATTATTTTTTTTAATATGGAAGGTATCTATTTAAATATTTTTATTAAGTTTATAACTTTAATTATATTAATTATTGGGGAACTATTATGTTTATGAAAGATTACTTTAAAAGTTAAGTTTAATAAGTATATTATTATTTTTATAATGATATGAAATTTAAATTTTTTACATATGTTTAATAATAAAGAAATTTTTTAATTTTAAAATAAATAGAAGATAAATTAAATTTAATTGATTAAATGATATTATTCAAAATTTAAAATTTATAGAATTATTAAAATTCAGATTTTTTAATTATAATATTTATAATGATTTATGAAATTAATTTATAAGTTTATTTATTCAAGTAGCTTAATTTTAAAGTATAATATTGAAGATATTAGAATAATGTAAACATTTTTCAATGATATTTATAAATATAGTAAAAAAAATTGCATATATATTATTTTTATACTGAAAATATAATGTTTTAATTAAACTATAATGTTTTAATTAAATTAAAAGATATAATAAAATTGTTTAAATTTTAATTAATGATTTAAAAGATCATTTATTTCTTGTATAACTATAACGAATTATTCAATGAAATTATTAACCATAATTAGTTAAATCATTTTAAATATTTTAAAAAATTATAAAATTAAATAAATTTTGTTTTAAAGAGCAAAAAGTAAAATTTAATTAAGACTAGAAATATATTTACTAGAAGAAATATAAACTTAATAAAGCTCTCAAATATCTTAATAAATAATTTGTATATAATTTTCTTAGATTTATTACCTCTTTCCTCTTTTTCGTCATTTTTTTCTGTAGGTGCCGATAAATTCAATTCAAAAAGACTGGGAATTTTTTGATTTATTGTATCTTGACCTTGAGCTATAGAACGTGCAGTATTATTTATCATTAATAATGCGCCTTCTCTACTTAATCTTGGAAAATCACCAAGAATTTCCTTTGGTGCAGTTTCCAAATGCTTTAGAAGAATACTTTTTATCTAAAATAGAAAATGTTTTATTTAGAATAATAAATTAACTAGAACTCATATTTCCAACTACTCTTTTAATTTTTATGTTATAAAATTTTTTCATTGCCAAATAATATAAAAAAATGTACAAATGTACAAATGTACAAAATAAATAGATAATAAGCTTATATAAAATTATATAGTACCTGTTCATTGAGTGGTTCATGCGAGAATTTACAATTGTCTCCTTGATTGCATTTAAGACCAGTATGGAAGAACTTGCATGGAAAATCATGATGCATATAAAGACATTTATCTCTTTTCGCGCAGCAATCCATAAGATAAAATTTACACAATTCCATCTTTCTAGGTGGTAAAGCATTATGCGAAAACGGACAATCATCACCTCTATGACATTTTCCTTGCATATAGTACACGCAAATATCTACTTCTTGTCCATGATCGGTATTCTGCTGCCGACGATTTCGATCATTTCGCATTTGTCCCCGATTTTTGTTTTTACCGCGTTCATTTTTGCCACCTCGACGACCTGTTACAAAAATATTAAAAATATATAATGAAAATATAATAATAAATTCTATATAAATCGTAGATTAAATATTTTAATATGGCATAATTATAAAAAATTTATATGGATATAAATATATGAAAGCTAGTATATATATTTATCGAATAATCGAAAATAATATATGTTATAAATTAATATAATAATTGATATAATATATATTGATAAAAACCAGATATTAATATAATAACTAATACTATTTTAATTTTAATGATTATATAATCATAAAACAGATATTAAATCTTCATTACCATTACCACCGCCTCCTCCTGCTCCACTATTTCCTGTTCCACGTCCTGTACGTTTATTATCATTTTCTCTATGCCGATTTATATTAGGCTTTTCTTCATATTCGGTATTGTTTTCAAAATTCTCATGCTCGTTTGTACGCCTGGGAGAATTATTCTCTTGAGTATCCTTTCTAATGGGTGAAGCTCCTCGTACAAATAACATTTCATCTTCGTCTTCATTGGCGTTTTCATCATCACTCAATTTTCTCTTCTATAATATCACAAAAATTAATTAGCAAAGGGAACTCTATAGCTTTAACGAAACAAATTTAGTTTAAAATAAATAACATATATAGTGTACTTGTAAATAAATGTTTAAATGAAATTTAATATATCATAAACTTTTATATTACGTACTTTTATATTACGTACTTTTTGATCTTTATTACGATCCTCATCTTTTTCATCACGAATTCTTTTTCTCGTTTTGTTTCTATTATTCTTATTTTTCGGTTTCGGTTCTTGATTCCTTCCTCCATCCTCTTCCATTGCAGCCTTAATAGCTTTTGCAACATCTCCAGCCCAATCTTCACTTGGACCTTTATATTTTAAAAATCTATCTTGTTTGTTAGCTGATTGCATAGACTGTTTCCTATTTTTGTTGAACTTTGTTTCAAAACTTTTATTCTTCACAGGATCTGGCTTCAACGTCGATTTGATAATCTCCACTGCATCATTCGCTCCTCGAGTGATTGGCTCATCATCCTCATCTGATGGAATTTCACCATCTTCCAAATCATTATCATTGCTATAATATATTTAAAAAAAAGTTAATATGATGAAATAAAAAAGCAAAAATTTATGATTATCCTTTATACACTGATTTATATACGATTATTATGCATTCATAATAATTATGTATCTTTAATTTTCTTCTTTAATATAATATACATGTCCATTTCAGATTTATTATATGAAAAATAATCGTTCCATTTACCACAATTATAAAGTTATAAATATCTTCATTATTATAATATACAAGATATATATAAAATTCGATAACTACAATGATGACAATGCTTTGATATACTTGAAACATTTCCTGTATCTTTCCTATAACATCTCTAATATTAAAATATAGTGTTAGATGTATGAAATATCAAATGCATATGTACTATTAAACTATATTACAATATATAACATCTTTAATGATATAAATATATATATTTAATCATTAAATATATATATCATTAACATATATAAATTTGATAACAATGAAATTATATACATATCATAATATTAATATATATTGATATCGATATTATTCTGTTATTGGTATAATACATTTATAATGATCTTGTGTACTTATCAAATCACATAAGAAAGATATCTAGACATATTTCTTATATAAAAAAATACATATTTTCCTTTCCATATTGCTTAATATATTATTCATACGATATTGCTTGAGATAAAGATGAACAAGTTCTGATGATGTGATTTTTAACATCAATGTTATGATACTTTATGCGTTATTTATAAATGCATTTTTTTTCTATATCAATTAAAAAAATTAATTAGCACGATAATTATAATCATCCCATATCGAATTTTCCAAACGAACGCAAAAGAAATCTGTGATAAGGAAGCTCGAGCTTCCATAAAAAGAAACGAACGTATCGTTTGTATCATCACATTTCGTATCCCATTCATTATCACCTCGTCATTATTCATAATACGCCCGGTGGACTATCGTGCGTGACGTGCGTGTCCATCAGTGGTTTTTGCAGGGGGCTAAAACTGACGCTGAGGGTGAATTCATGTGGAGATAATCATAATTGTCACCAAGGACAAATTGATGATAGCAATGAAGGCAGTCATTGAACAAGTCGGTCGGCCGACCATGTACGTCGTATGGTGGAACTCTGGTGGCAAGGAACTTTGATCGAATGAACCGTAACACGGGCAGCGCCGAGTTACTGATCGTACCAAAAACATCGGTTTCCAATAAATTGCCACGCGGAGCCCGCGATATGCGCGTACGCAAGATACGAACAAAGTTGCACATCCGATAAAGAAATCGATCAATGACAACCCGGTGGGAATCGTAGCTGCATGCGTTTGCGTTAAGTCGCCTCACTGAATCACGGTCTTACGTAAACACCTGCAACGTTCGTGCTACGAACGTGTAAACAGGAAAGAATCGGGCACAGAATCATCGCAGCAGGAAATCGACAACACCAAATTCTGATAGCCCAGATATCGCGGCTCATACCATCGCTAACGGCTAGCGATACGGAGGAAGGGGGAAAAGGCCCCTTTTTTGTAGCGATACAGGCGATTGAACGTAAAAAATTTTCAATTGCTTTCCAAGTCGTTAAAACCGAAAAAGAGAAACTATTTGAAAAGCTCGTGTGCAATATGTATATTTATAACCTGTTACGCAATAAGAAATGCGATTCTATATATATA
This sequence comes from Eciton burchellii, assembly GCA_020341155.1. Lineage (NCBI taxonomy): Eukaryota > Metazoa > Arthropoda > Insecta > Hymenoptera > Formicidae > Eciton > Eciton burchellii. The sequence goes on along the minus strand of JAHMML010000012.1, from coordinate 2,313,979 downwards.
TAAACTATTTAGATTGCAAACTGGAAAAATACGATATTTTTCTAATACGATTAATAAAACAATATCGCGAATAGATTCAGATTAAGATATAATGGAAAATTGTTAAGTTTACTTTCGATATACAAAATGTAACACCCGGTACAAGGCCGTTCCCATATACCTACGGCAAATAGAATTCACCGAAATTATATCAGTCTTCGAGCCGTTTCTCAAACCCCATTCCCACATGTAAAATCATGCATTTTATAAAATCATCGATTTATAATTGAATTGATTCACGCATAAAGACGACATAGGATTAAATATTGCCGTAAAAATGAGTAAAACACTTGTCTTACCACATTTCATCAGATCATCATCATCATCATCATCATCATCATAATCATCATCATAATCATCATAATCATCATCATAATCATCATCATTATCATCATCATTATCATATGACGAATCGTCATAATCATCAAGTCATATTAGCATTATCATGAAAATGATTATCAGGTATTCTCAGCATTGCCATCGTTGTAGCATTTTATAGCATCTTAAAGCCACACACATTCAACAGAATTCTTCGTGTGTCGATTCTCTTTCATTGAAGAGCTTCTCTTTGCTGATAATGTGTATGATACGTGTATATGTACGTGTACGTGTGCACGTGTGCTGTTATGTGTGTGTTCGATTTGTGTCTCATGCATGTAAAAGAAGCTAAAGATTTTGCGAGCGCTGTCCGTTCGTTGCGTATCCTAAATGTATATACGGGATGGCTTTAATATACCAGCATTCATATGTCCCTTTTTGCAGGCTAAGATCTTTTCTCTCTCTCAACTTTTGTTTTCATAAACAAATTGGAACGATTTTGTTCTAGTCAATTTAACTGCACGTTTTTATATTTTTATATGGAACTGCACGTTCCATTATTAATGTGTATCTTTCAAATTCGATTTATGGAACCTTTTTAATTTTTCGATGTATTTTCGATAAAGATAGATTAATAAAATTATATCTTTTATCTTTGATATCGAACAATACCAATACTTTTGCTGCCCGATAATTTGTTTTAAATTAATTAAAGAATGGAAGAAGAGATTTAAAAAAAAAAAATCTGACACGTGTTAGAAGGAAAAATTCGAAGAAAAATTCGAAAGTTTGCATCATTTCGTCTCTTCTACTCATATGCATATATGTTTTGTGAAAACAGAAGAATGGGAGAGAACTCAAAGTTCTAAAAGATCCCAGATGCGACTTGAAAGCAATCGCTCTCATATTCCGTCACGCTTACCGATATTGATTTTGTTCATTTAATATTAACATTGAATGTAAGGACACTAATATGTTTGATTGGCACATGTATTGATCATTCAAATTTTCGCTTGTAATCATAAAATACCACTAAAATCCTAAAGAAAAGAAAAAAATGAAAAAAGAAAAAAAAAAAAGATTTTTCTTTGTTCACTAGAACAAAGAGAGCATGACGATGTGCGACTCGTCGCGTCTTTTACTGCGATCCAGTTCTAAAAATAATCAGCTCCGGGACTCCCTTGGGATCGCGATTGGCTCGAAAATAAATTTCGACGCCATTTTGAGTCCCGTAAGAGACGGAGCCTTGACCTCGAAATCCCACTCGGATGCTAAAATCGATGATGCAACTTGCGCTAGAGGGGAGAAAGAAAATTTGCTACCTAAATGCAGACTAATCTAAATCACGGGAAGGGAAAGTATGAAATTTTCATATTAAAGATGTTCATGCGGAAGATGTGAAACACAAAGCGCGTCGGAATCGAACGAATGCTCTGTTTGTCGCTCTGTTTCGATGGGACATACGGTCGAATCGTTGAATTGGGCTGGGAGAGGGAATGAATAGGGGAACAACGTCATGAGGGGTGGAGTGGCCAATGAAGTGGGAGAGTAAAGAGGGAATATACATATAATGGAAAATCCATATATATGTGCGCGCGCACACTCAGCATTACGTGTACGGTACGTGTGTGTACATATGTATGTATGTATGTATATATGTATGTATGTATGTATGTATGTATGTATGTATGTATGATGTATGTATGTAGAAATCAATGAGTCACTCGCGAATTTTCTTCGTGCCTTATTGTCCCATCGTTGATAAAAAAAAGAAAATATATGTAATGTAGTAGTATAGCAGGCAAACCTTTGGATTAGAACCTCAGCCGCGGAAACACTCTCTACTGCCATTTTTTGGTTCTGCAGATCGATCTCGATCTGTGCGTTCTCTCTCGCTTGATACACCGAAGTGAACAAGTTTTCTATATTCAGCACTGCGGCAGCCTCCCGATCGATGGAGACGGCGATCATGCGATCGATTCGTCCGGCCACACTTGATAAGTCTTTGTTCCGGGATGATCGCGTTATCCGAATGCTAGCATTTAGGAGAGCTTAATACTCGTGCTCCCCGTATAACAACGATTGTAAAAAAGGATCTGCTCTCGTCGTTCTCCCTTTCTCCGTCTCGTTTCTATTTCTTTCTCTTTCCCTTTCCCTTAAAATGAGAACACGTGGCTTGTGAGTCTAAAACGTTCTCTGTGGCAAAAATTTACAACACGACCCTTTAACGCCCTCTCTACTCGATTTTCTCTTTGTTTCTCACTAGAATTTTCGACTCGAACTTTCGATGCGCTTCCCCTTTCCTTCTTTCCCCCTCCCCTTTCCTTTACGTGAGTAATGCTTACGAAACTGAATAAGCGTTACGATAATGCACTCTTCGATTGATGTTTACCCTCTCTTTGTTTCCCCCGCCGAAGGGCGGCGGTATAATTTTCACTAGTGCAAGATCTCTCCCTTACCCGAGCGATTTGGCTCGGTATCTAGCTCGCCCAAAAAGCTTACGTGCAATGGAATTCAGTCAGATTGCGCGATCCTCGTTTTCTCGTAGCCGTGAGAACGTCGTCACCTAGGCTGACGTGGCATATGGCTGTGCCAAACGACGAACGCTCGTTGCGGGCGTTTCTCTCGTGGCGATTATCTCTTTTACCTATTCACCCTACGTTGTTCGTATTACGTCAGTCCAGAGTGTATGTGCATGTGCACGCGCGCGCGTGCGATGTGCTGTAGCGGAAGTGCGACGCGCCAGAATCAGTAATGCGCATGCGTAAGTACACGCTTGCGCATGCGCACAGGACCCGTCCGAGACGAAGATAAAAAAAAAAGAAAAAAAAGAAACACGGCTTGCTTCGCGCCTTGCGACGATTTCCTCCTCACCCCCTCCCGCCCTTTTCGCGATAATACTTTCACTTCTATGATTTTATTATGGGAAAGCACGATTTTCGACAATTAACGGGCAACGACGATGTTGAATCTCTCTTCTCAGGGAAGGTTTATTGTTTTCCCGAGAGAGAAAGAAAGAAAGAGACTCGGATCGGGAGAGCAACTGTTCCTCGATACGCGTAATCCTTGCCGAAAGAATGACGATTGAGCGAATTTACAGAGACCGTATGTCACGGATCCGTCTGGCTCTGAGGATACCGCGTCGATATCAACGGAGCGATGACGATTAACGCGACAACAATGGCAGAAACGCATGCCTCTGCTCGCCCCTGTTTCTCTCTCGCGTCCCCACGTCGTTCAGAGATTTAGGTTCTCTCGGCAAGAAGTGATAAACGGCATGCGGAAAGAAAAACGAGATTAATGCAGTCGCAGGTAAGACGGAGAGTACGAGATGTTCGGACAAATTACTATGCTCAGCAGGTAATATAAAAATGAAGCAGTCTTAATGTGCCGATGAGCGAAAACTTCGGAGATCAAACTAAACATGGCCACATCTGGAACTATTCTGAGCCTTTGACGAGAACCTTCCATGGACAAGCGAGCAACGGGTCAGATGAGAAAGAGACACCAATGCCATCTACAGCATAGCCAATCGCATGCTGTGATCCCTAGTCATGTGACCTCCCTAACATTATTGGATTATTCCCACCACCGAATTTCATTCTCCTTTCGTCTCCTCGTATCTCACCCTGGCATGCATCCGTCTCGTTTTTATGTATGCAATTTCTTGTGTAGCATGAGATTCCTAAATATCACGCGATAGCATAGTGCTCCTTGCGACGCGGAACTTTTGCGAGAATGCAGCGCATATTATCCCTACTAAAAACATATGTCCACGAGAAATGCAGATGCGTGGCTCGACGATTTGCGTAATAATAGCGATATCAAGATGCGTAATCGGAAGATTCGTAATTCAATATCAATTAACTTATATGATTTATTATTAAATCAACATCAAATTGATAAAAGAAAGAAATAATACGCAATTATCATTTATTCTGATGATATATAAATAAATGTTAACTTTAATTAATATAATATATTAAATATATAATTTGGATATTTATATCTTTTAACGTCTTAAATATTTTATTAATTAACTATCTATATTTACAATCAGCAAAACGTTAAAAGATATTTTGATATATTATATATACATCATTTTTTTCGTTTTATTTTCCTAAATTTTTTAAATATTGTAGAAAATTATTTATATGAAATGCAAAGTGTGTAAAATATACTGATGATAGTATTAATAAAGAAATTATGAAAATATTATAACTGCATTTTCGAAAAAAGAATATTTTATGAACTTTTGTTCGAAAAACTGGAATCACTTCTCATAATATAAAAAATGTATATTGCTTTAAGATAATAAATTCTCTTATTTATACGTAAATTTGTATATCATTTGAAAAATTATTATGTTAATGAATTTCAGATATTCTGAATTTCCATTTGACTTTTCTATAATCATATTTTTCATAAATGTCAAGTAATTTCTGGTATAACAGAATACAAAATATTAAAATACCATGATATGAATCATTTTACTTGTTCATGAGAACGGTGATGGAAAACAAACGAGATACCACTAGACCAACATTGTCGTAACGGTATATCTGGTAAATGCCGTGGATTGTGTGAGTGTCGCCAATCGGACAAATCGGAATTACAATCGGATTGCTCTGATGGACCTTTCACTTCAACACCATTGACACAACGTCTGCATTTAAATCTAAAGAAATAAATGAATAAATAAAAATGTTTTTTGCTCTGCGAATCATCTTAAAAAAAATTTCCCTTATTTATACTTACTTTGTATGTGTGTCCGAAACGGTATTTTCCTCTAATTTGAATAAGTCGCGAAGATCGTTTATAGTGAAATGTCTCGCTACATCATCCTCTTGATCAACTACCGTGGAACTCAATGCTTTTTTATGAGCTTGCCTTTGAAATATTTTCTCTTCTATCGTCCCAGTCTAAAAATATACATAAAAATTTACTGTTTTGTATAAAGATATTCTATGTATATGCATAGATATGTATATACATAGAATATGTATGTATATGCATGCGCGCACGACCAATTAATCATATAAATAAAACATAATAAATAAAATAGATATTTGAAATATCATTGATAAATTAATAATGCAAATAGATTATCAATATATTTACACTATCAATTTTGTATGTTGTTAATAATGTCTTAAATTCTTATTTTTTCGTTTATATTACATCATAAAGTTTAATTATATATCGTATATATTAATTTAAAAAATATAAAAACAACATATAACAGAATTACAAAAATAATGAAAAAACAACTTGAATTTAAATATATGTAATAAAGATATGTAGTAGAAGTTAAGAGAAATATATTTTGATTGCCATATCAATCATTTATATCTGAATGATGAATTTTTAAAATATGTCATCTCGATAATGATTGTTATTATGGATAAAGATCTTTTAACTAAGAAAATTTAGCGTATGACAAAAAAAATTATATTTTTTTACTAACAGAAAGAAAACGATAAACAAAACATGGTTTTTTTTGACCGTCCCTCCAAACTCTGGCCATTGCTTGATCATCATTCGCTGGGTTCCAATCTGGATCAAACATAACGAGACGATTTGCACCGATTAGGTTCAAACCGCATCCACCAGCTTTTGAACTGAGCATAAATATGAAATCACTGCTATTCTCGTTATTGAAATTGTCAACCACTTTAGATCTTTTCTTGATCGTCATTGTACCGTCGAGGCGCACATAGTTGTAGGAACGTTTATGGCAGAGTTTTTCGAACAAATCAAGGGTCTGTGTATAATTGGACACTAGTACTATCTTATCATTTGTTGTAGTCTTAATAGACGCTAACAGGCAATCTAAAACCATTAGTTTTCCGGATAATTCTGGTAATAACTCTCTGTAACAGACAATTTCGGTTATTGAAGATGATATATTTTCTTTATTCGTAAAAATAAGTAAAACCTTACTTTCTTGAATAATCTGATGGTAATAATTTTGCAGCTTTCTCAAATCCCTCAGTCTTTTCTATAATTTTATCATATATTAAATCAGGATGATTGCACAGCTTTTTTAAAAGAGTTATAGCAGCGAGCGCAGATAGACTATTTCCCTTCTTTGGATTATCAGTTTCTGTAATATAAAATTCATTCTGTGAATATAAAATTCACATGTTTTGTAGCGTTTAGTGTTGTCACATTATCGTTTAAAGTCAATAGATTGTAGTATACCTTCCATAGACTTTTTTATACTATCGCTTTCTATAAAATTCTTGTAAAGCCGTGTCTGCAACTCCCCCATTTTTATGCATACCACGAGTTCATGTTTCAACGGTAGGTATTTTGAAAGTAAAGCACTGGTTCGCCTGATGAGACATTTGTTGACAATTGACACTAGATCGGATAAACGTTCCCCGGCAAGTTGACGTTCTGTATCCGTCGCAGCTGCATCTTGACCACGTAATATGGGTGTCTCATATTTTTTTCGGAATTCCTGAAATAAATTTGAGTAAAAAGTTAGATAATGGCAAGTTGTAACAATTTGTTGTTGTTATATTTTCCATTTACTTGTGCAGTTCCCAACAATCCTTGATTAACAAAATGTACAAGAGAAAAGTATTCTAAAAGATCATTCTGTATGGGTGTCCCACTGAGCAATACTCGTCTTTTCGCCTTTAAGCCCATCAGCGATTGATACGTTTGATTCTCGGAATTTTTCAAGCGATGTCCCTCATCACACAATACGAGGCCCACTTCATCCTGATGTAACACATGCGCATGTAAACGAAATGTTTCATAACTTATAATGAGAATAGGTGTCACGCATCTGCCACCATAAGTTTTCATAAAGCTGATAAGCTTAGCGTCAATTTCCGCTTTCTTTCCTCCATCAATGGCAAGAGTATTGACTTTATTATCTAACCACTTGTTAATTTCATTGTACCAGTTCTTCACTAGAGAGCTGGGTGCAACAATGATTGCTTTTTCTATGAGCGGTTTAGCTTCTGGTCCTATAAACGATTATTTTTTTTAGATTGTAAGTATTATCCATTAATAACTTCACATACTGATTTCAATTCTTTACCTTGCTTCAACAATGTCCACAACAAAGTTATACATTGCAATGTCTTACCAAGGCCCATTTCATCGGCCATGATACAACCATATGCATTCTCTATGCGTTTACCTGTTACACATTCGTACATAAACTTCACGCCTTCACGTTGATGTGGCCTCAATACATTGCATAATATAGGATCTACAACTACATGTACAAGTTGTTTAGTTCTGTAAAAGTGATATATAAAAATAGTTATGATTTTATGTTTGATAATTATATTTTCATGCAATATTATGTTACATTATATTTTAACATTTATTTTTTAATATTTAAAAAAACATATATGTTTTATATGTAATACATGTAATATATGTTTTATGTTTCCAAAGAAATATATTAATAAACTATGTAATATTTTTGTTTATTAATATCAGATATATAAGACTTGGAAAAGTACATATACATACAGATCTATTTTTAGCCTTTCATGTTCAGACAATTCCGGTGGTGAGTAGACAATCAATGCATTAGCTTCATCTGGATCATGTAACGGTCTACGTGGTCCTGAAAGACGTACTCCAAGAACTCGTCCTGACAATCGATATCCAGGTATTGGTATTTTAAACGGTTTACTAAGAAGTTTCCTCACTCTTTCTTCCTAGTCAAGATTAATTTTTATAGTATATTTCTCTTGACAGAGATATAAGAATAGAAAGATAATCAATTAAAAATAAACTTACATGCTCTGATATCTTTTTTTGCACTGTGTAGATTTGATTATCAGAAAGAAGAATAGCCTTGCGTTCAGGTATCTGTATATCTTTGTTATTTTTTGTAATTCTTCGTTTTGGCTCTTGTATATAATTTTCAGATTGGTCATACTGATCTTTGATGTCTTGTGATATATCTGAGAGTAATGATCGCTTTCCTCTTTGACTAGGTGCTAATGATCGAATCTTGTACATATCGAAAAGAGTGTTATATTTTACACACACACACACACACACACACACACACACACACACACACACACACACACACACACACACACACACACACACACACACAAACAAAGCTTAATACTATTCTGATATATCTGATATTAATAAACAAAAATATTACATAGTTTATTAATATATTTCTTTGGATACATAAAACATATATTACATGTAAAACATATGTTTTTTTAAATATTAAAAAATAAATGTTAAAATACAAAAAGATTTAATCATAATAGAAATATATTCCTCATGAATATTAATATATGAAATTGTTAAGAATGTTAACATATAAAACAAACGCAATACTTTTTTATTACTCACTTTACTATTTATTAACTATTAATAATAAATTTCTATAATAAATAAATACAACGCATTTTTCACTCATTTATGTTTTATCTAAAAATTATAAATATGTAACGACATAACCACGTCATATGTCATAAAACATATATTCAATATAACCTTTTCTTTCGTCCGAAATTGATTTATAATAGGTTAACATGCTAAATAGAAATATTTTGGAAAGTATTACCATTTTATGAGTATTTAAACAGTCATTTTGAAAATCTACTTTTGTCACTTTATTATTAAATAAATGGCGCGAATAGCTCAATAAAATTATCCAAATTCAATTGAAATTTCAAACATCGATTATAAAACTTTACTAGATGAAATACTATGTGCCATGACTGATACGAGAGATCAATTGAAATCAAAAAGATTTCGTAAGAATTTCATAAAAATGTGAGTAGAAATGTGTTGATGAAAAGTAATGAAAAATATCTAGGCATTTAGATATTCTTTTTATGTTGATATCTACTGAATCTAATCTAATTTTTATGGTCTCTAATATATTCTTCTATATATGATAGAACTATTAGAAATTGCTCTGTTATATATATTACATTATACATATATTATACACATATTATATATCATTATATTATATATTATGAAACCAATGATGTATTATTTCTACCATTATTTCGTACCATATCAGGTTTTGTCTTTGAAGTCGAATAATTTTTATTACGATTAGATTTGGATGGGTGATCTGTTTGGGAACATTGGCAATTTTTCTTGGTATACAATAACAGAATCTATTGAAAATATCAATGTTATGACAAAATGCAAAAATTAATTTTTATAGAATATGCGATATTGGCATCTTTTTTTCTTATATAATAACAGACAAATTCATTCAAAACATCAATATTATGACAAAATATAAAAATTAATTTTTTTTTAAATTTAAACAAAATTTTTCAAAACAAAAGATTTAATGTGTATAATATATAATTATTAAATCAAATATTTATATCGTGTGATTGAAATTATTTTCTACGTAATTATTAATACTTATTGAATTATTTCTTATATGTTGACTTGATATAACAACACTATTTTCACTTTAAATAGTAAATATAAAAGATTGTAATAAAATTTTGTTCTTCATGTATCATATTTCTTTCAAAAAAAATTCTTTTAAACATATATTGCATTCTCATTTTTTTCTATTAATAATAATATAAATGGGATGGAAAAAATTGAATAAAAATCTGTTTTTAATTTAATATTTTTAAAGTTAGAATTTGAACTTAACTTAAAAAGTTAAAAATATCTAATTGCAAATTTTGTAATTATATTTAGAAAAAACAATATTCATTAATTTTTTAATAACTTATGATTGAACTGACTGACGAAACTGCATCCAGTACCACACTGCAATTCTGCTGTGCAATGTATCTATAATTAGTATTTCACTAGTTTTATATTTCTCATTTTTCTACTATGAACATGTGAAGACATAGTTCTTGTAATAGTCAGGAGAAGAAACACATTAGTAGTGTTTCATCTCAAAACATGATTTGGAACCATAGTATAATACTATTATAATGTACGTAGTATCTAAAGAATTAATGAATATAAAAAAGGAAATCTACTATCATACAATTAAATCATAGTACAGAATAATGATTGAATCCTAATTTTTATCATAATAGATTAAATGTTATTATTTAAATAAACAAAACATTTTAAAGGTAATTTTTTTAATCTTCTATTTCTAACATATACATTTTGCCTTTGCAAGGCAATACACGATAATATTTCACTTTCAGAACATTTTGACATATGACTGTACATAATCGTGTTAAATATTTCTCTTTTTGATCGTTTTGGATGCAGCAATCTCGCAATGGAATGTAGGTAACGCATCAATAGAACGTGATTGTGGATATATTTTTTTCTCTATGTTCTTTTTTCTCTTTTCCTTTTGTCTATGTTAATACTAAATAATATATTACACTTTACAATGGTCATTTGATGTGAATGAGCATTTCTTGCTCAAAGGACAGAGACACATACGTCAATGTTGAAACAATATATTCACACATGATTTGATGATAAATAAATGTATGGTCTCGGACTTGTGACTTGCAGATCTTACAAGATACTGAGATAAATCTATTATAAATTTTCAATTTACTTTATGTCACTGTTATTTATCTTACATTCTCATTGCACAACATCAAGAAACGCATACAATTCTATAAACTTGTTAATGTTTTATAACAATAAGTATAACAAGACACGTTATATTTTTCCATTTTTTTGTCCAAAAGCATATATATAATTCAATTATTTTCTTAATTATTCTCTTGTCACATTATGTCGATTTTTCTTTGCGGATTTATCAATAAATTCACAAAGATAGGAGTTTTTATTCGAATTAATGTGAACAAGAAGATACGTTTCATTGGAACAAACATATGCGCAAGGCGAGACATATGTATAAATAAAACGATGGAATTAATGGCGAGAATCTCGCGGATAGAATTCTGCAAGGGTACTGGCTGGGATTCGTTTAAGCATTTCCTTGGGAAAGATTCGTAGGAGTTGCCAGCCAATATCTAAGGACTCGAAGACCGTGCGGTTTTCATAACTACCCTGCGAGATAAAATTCTTTTCGAATTTCGATAGGAATTCCAAGTAAAGTAGATCGTCCGGTGTTAATGCTTCCTCTCCTACGACGGCTTTCATTGCTTGGACATCCTTACCAATCGCATAACAGGCATACTAAAAAACGAATTTGTATAATTATAAGAAATAATCATAGACATTTGAAATAAAATTTTAAAGAAATGCCGATCTTATTTTGTAAACTAAAACAAACTTGTTTGTATTTTGTGATTAACTTACTAGCTGGTTAGACACATCGGAATGATCCTTTCGCGTCATGCCCTCACCAATGGCGGACTTCATGAGACGTGACAGAGACGGCAATACATTTACAGGTGGATAGATTTGCCTGTTATGCAACTGACGATCGACGTAGATCTGACCCTCAGTGATGTACCCAGTAAGATCAGGAATTGGATGAGTTATATCATCATTCGGCATAGTTAGGATGGGGATCTGCGTGATGGAGCCATTACGACCCTCCACTCGGCCAGCACGTTCATAGATTGTAGCCAAATCAGTGTACATGTAACCAGGGAAACCACGCCTACCCGGCACCTCTTCACGAGCAGCCGAAACCTCTCGCAATGCTTCGGCATACGACGACATATCAGTGAGGATAACCAATACGTGTTTCTCGCATTGATATGCCAGAAATTCAGCTGCTGTTAAAGCAAGACGTGGTGTAATGATTCTCTCGATTGTCGGATCATTGGCTAGATTCAAGAAGAGACACACGTTCTCCATCGAGCCATTTTCTTCGAAATCCTGCTTAAAGAAACGGGCAGTTTCCATGTTGACACCCATAGCTGCAAACACAATGGCAAAATTGTCCTCATGCGAATCGAGAACCGATTTCCCAGGCACTTTTACGAGGCCTGCTTGACGACAGATTTGTGCAGCAATCTATAAAATAAAAATTGAGTAAAATTTCAATGAAACTCGATAAAAATTTCACAAGTGAATCTGAATTTATCTCTGGAACATGAATTAATTATGCATAAATAATTCAAAATAAGAATAATATCGAGTAATAAATGATATTTTTTGATGTACCTCATTATGCGGTAGACCAGCAGCAGAGAAAATTGGGATTTTTTGACCACGAGCGATGGAATTCATGACATCAATGGCTGATATTCCAGTTTGAATCATTTCTTCTGGATAAATACGGGACCAGGGATTGATAGGCTGCCCTTGAATATCCAGATAGTCTTCTGCCAAGATTGGTGGACCCTTGTCGATTGGCTTTCCTGAGCCATTGAATACACGGCCTAACATATCCTCAGACACTGGGGTCCGTAGGATGTCACCGGTAAACTCGCAGTGAGTATTTTTTGCATCGATACCCGATGTACCCTCGAAGACTTGAACAACGGCTTTTGAGCCAGATACTTCCAATACTTGACCAGAACGTAAAGAGCCATCCGCGAGTTTCAATTGCACAATTTCAGCATACTTTGGAAACTTTACTTCATCTAATATCACCAGTGGACCATTTACTCCAGATACTGTCTTGTATGCTAAAAACAATTGATGAAGCGATAATTATAAGACGTAATATCTTTTTGTTATCAATAATCTTACCTTTATTTTTTAATTAAAATATATTTTTAATATTATTTTATTAAAGAACATTAAAGATATAAAATTATACAAATATAGAAAAGTTATAATTAAAAATATGCTATATAAGTTTTTTTGTTCTTAGTTTATCATATTATTATTCTATTTGATAATGTTTTAAAATGTACAAAGATATAAATATCTGCATTCTCCAAGTATTTCCAACTTTTGGTTTTAACATTTAAAAAATAAAGATTAGCGATATGCTGCATATTTGCATATAATAATAAAGATTATAATATATATATTAACATATAATCCTTTTTTATTATATCTATTAACAAAATAAAATTTTAATTCAGGTCTCTTAACAATTAATTTTATCCATCTTTGAAAATCTGGAATCGATTCCTGAAATTTGAAACATCCGTTTCAAAATTCTTAAGGAAATCATATGACAGTCACATTACTCATGATCTGTTTCACGTTTCATTATATCATCATTCCTCAAACATTACGACGTGGATTACGTTTGTGTAGCAAAATGCCATCGACAGTCCGGCGTTTAAAATAAAAAGCTCAATCGGCCATTGCCATAACTGCCAAGAATGATAAGAAAATTGCATTCAGGATCCCTTGAAAACGAAAGCAACCGAAGTTGCGCGCCCGAGCGCGAACCGCTCATTGTCTGCAGTCACATGACGCTGGATAGCTCTGTTTCGAGAATGATAAATTCTCGGACGTGCCTCTGGGGTACCGCTTCGTCCTCGCGAGGAAATCCAGGGTGCATACTTATTCCAGGGGATTTTCCGCGTACGAGGGACGATCGAGAATTTGAGATTTTTGGCGATCAGCTGACCCAATTGGAGATCGATCAGATGCTACGCCCACTTAATCCTGAGCTGTCGAGTATCTTGAATCGAGCTTGTCGCTTACTTACTGAGACGAGGTTGCGCGATAAAGTTCCGGGAGACGGCGAGTACGTGTTCCTGGTTCGCCTGATGATTGCTAATGGTTTTATACATTTTGTTCTCGCCTATTGACAGGAATCGCAGATTCACCTTTATCCGCTACCGTCAGACCACTCGCTTTGACAAATAGCAAAGACTACTGCTTCGTCGCTGCGTCGACTGCGAGGGAGAGAGAGAGAGAGAATTGGTGCGATGAAGAGGGGGCGATGCGCGTGACTCGCATGCGCGACTGCGAATATCCGCGAACTTGAAACGCGGAATACATCGCGAGAACCTGAGAAACTGTCCGCTGGCGGAAAATCTCGTGCTTGAAAATAAATTGTATTTGCGAATTACGTTAAAAATAAAACGAACGACCATAAGATCCACACAAGACCGGGGATATCTATTTTGAAAGAAAAGGAGAGAGAAAGAGAGAGAAAGAAGAAGACGGAAGATAGGCACGTGCAATCACGTGGTCCGGACTAAATGAATCATTAAACATTTATTTTGAATAGAATTTTTATAAAGTAAATATATTTGACGATAGCAAATTGTATGAAATAAAACGAGATATAGATAAAATTATTCAAGAAATCTAAGCGATGTTCTAAATTATTTTTCGACATTCTTGTCTCATGCTATTGCGTGAAGCAAATGGCGGTTCCTTTAATATGCGATGATAGAATGGTCAACCATTCTACTGATTAACGAATTTTGATTATTCTGACTGATTATTCAGTGATTATGGTTATGCAGATTATGAATGGAATTTATATAAAGAATGCAATTATTATTTGTTTCATTCAACAAGATATTTCGAATAAATCGTCTTTCTTATAGAATCAATTAATAGCCAATATCTTTATGCAAATCATTATGATTTTATATTATTATATATTTATTTATATAAATACTTTTTTATATAAGATAATTACATAAAATAAAATAATTTATATAGAACATAAAAAATTTATAAACATTATGAAAAATTTTATACGTGTGCTATTAGATTGATTTTCATAATATCGAAAATCTCAAGATTAATATGAATTTTACGTAATCCAACATTTTTATTATTCAGTGTGAATTATGCATAACACAATCTGATTTCGTATATTTACTTATACTTGTATCTTTCTGTCACTCTCTATTTTCCAAGTTTTCATCATAATATATTTAAGCCGCATTTTAAGCACAGAACGATAAAAATCGCACGAATGTGATATATCCATCGCGATGTTAGACGCGAATGATCCAGAGGCTTGAAGTGGCGCTACGTTCGCGTGATTCGATCTGACATTTAATGCGCACGTTTCCCACATATTCGAGGGGGGAGGAATTGGAGGGACTACGCTTTTATGACGCGTGGATCAGTGATCAGTTGGCCGAGTTAGCGTGCGTATGGTGATTGATTTTGTGATAAGTGGCGGACAATAATCTTGTCAAAGTGATGGCGGCGCTCAAGCAAATTACCAGCTTGCCCCGGACACTCGCGACAATAACATCCATGTCGCGATCTTGCTTCCAGTATACATTCAGGAAGACCTATATGAACAATCCATCGAAATCGGTCTCCAACAAGAAGCCCGTTTGGTTAAAAACCGCCGACGAGGCTATCGAACAGGCACAACTCGACTCAGGTAATTGATGACACATTGATCATCACTTGTCATCGCTGATACTCGATACGATGTTTTTCCATGGTTCAATCAAGTATTAGGAGTTATACCGATTTATCATCGACACGATGATAAGATAAAGTTCTTTCTTCATTCATATCATAGATAACATCATAATGAAAAAAGAAGGAAAAACAAGAAAAGAAAAAAATAGATTCATATAGTGTAGATACATACTGTTATAACTAAACACATGAATGTATAGTTTAATGAGAAATGGGAAAGGCCGTTATCGAGGATGAAGCCGCATTTTGAAATGATATCTTTACATGATCACAGAGTTATCTTGCAGTCTATGCAGATTGTTGATCAATCGCTTAGTGAGATATTCATCATCGTATTAATTTACTAGTATTTATACGCATTATGTATTCTGCTTCTATCTATAGAACTCGTTTCTGCTAGATAAATAATGCTAAAAAAACATCGTTACGCTGCGTAGATATTTAATCAAAACAGGATATCAAAGCAATCTCGAAGAGCAGAATGATTAATCGTAATGTCAGTGGAGTTATATAGATATATACGATCGCCACTATGTTTGTAACAACACCATAAGTTGGACTTCCTGCCAACAGGCGGCTACTTATCGTCTGTGGCTGGATTAAGTATGAGCAGAATACATAACGAGATATCACAGAAGGATCATGGTGGAAAATATTTATTCCCGATGTTTATCAACTTGATTTGTGAATGCCGCATAGAGCATTAAAGACATTTACAATGCCTTTTAGTAATGAGCTTGCAGTACCTTATCGTGCAAAAACAAATTATATACCTTACAAATAGAGTAAAGGCTTAACAAAAAGTGAAGTATATATATAAACGTACATGTAATACACAATTGTTACATAATATATTTTGCATTTGGCGCGCATACATGTGTGCTGCTATATGCGTTCGAATATTCAAATTCTCAGGTAGATGAGCAAATAGTTGCGTGCAGCATTGTTCGTTGCATATTCCTATTCCATAGGTTTCTCCAATTTTCTAGACAATTTTACGTTTCAAGCTTGTTAACCTGCAGATATTGAAATGCATATGCATTCGGCCAAAGCAAGCTACCGCGTCAATCTACCATTTGTGAGATAATACATTGTCGGCTTGGCGCGAGCAGGATATACTTAGTACTTCGCCTTGAATTCGATTATTTTCGTACGGTCGTCACAGGGATGATTTACAAATAGGCGCATCGATGAACGCATTCGATGCAATGTAAATGAATTATCGATTTGCTACCGATATTTCTCGATAAGTCCTAACATTGAAGCTTGCGCGTTATCAATATTTTCTTGTATTTGTCAATATCGATTACTACAATGATGCCGTTTGTGTTATTCCAATATGCTTTGCATTCTGTTTATTCGAGTTATTGATCGATCATACGATCAAAATGATTACGTAATTTACGAGACTTTGTATTTATTATGAATGAGGAAGGATAGCAAATGAGACATTACTGTTTGTTTCTATCAATAAAAAACAAAATTGATCAGACAATTAATCTGCGTTAAATAATTACATCTTTTTATTATTAAATTTCATTTGAAAAACTATTTAACTATTAACTTATTTATTTTAGAGAGATTTAAGATATCTTTGCAACATCATGAAGAAATTTAAATATCTCCTATTCATCATATAGAAAACTATGTGCATGTGTGTGTGCGCGCGTGCACGCATGTATTATTCATAATTCACATATAATTTGAGGAATTTACATGAATCTTAGATAAATACAAATGCAAGTCACTTGGAATTAATTTTATGCTCATTCGAGAATTATTTTTGTTCTTGAAATACTCACCATTCTAAAATGATGTCATTCTGTTATAAAACTATCACTCTTGATGTGTTCTTTATATTATTGAGTCCTTTGTCTTTACGGTTTATCGGAAATTATGAGGGATTTTTGGAATAATTCTGCAAAATGTTTTTCTAGATTAATCACACTGAAAAAATTTGCTGAAACAGCTGTACAGGTGATGTTGAGAGAGAGAGAGAGAGAGAGAGAGAGAGAGAGAGAGAGAGAGAGAGAGAGAGATATCAGTTTCCAGCATTGACCTCGTTATATGTAAATATGCTGATACGTGACTAAGTATACTGGATGAATATCAAAGTTTAATTCTTGTTTAAATATAGATCGCCGATTAAAAGTTTTGCTTGTATACGAAAAATAAAATTATTTCGAGTGCAATAAATAAGATTCGCATATAACGTAAATATCGATATGATTTTCTCTTTGTGTTGTACTTGTACAATATTATAAAATATATATCTATTTATTATAAAATAATCGATGCCCTTTGAACAAACTCTTAACAAACGCATAATTTCTAAAGTTTTATAATTCGTAAAACTTTATCGATACATGGATGCTAGCTGATAAAAAGATTTGCATGTTAGTAATTGAAACATATTAATGTGTGATGTGCAATATGTCATGTATAATTATGTAATATATTTTGTGTGGCGTCTGATAAAATTCACAAGATAAAGATATCTTTTTACAAAAATCTTCATTTACAATATTCTCTATTATTTCGCATGGATTCTAAAATTCTTCAACTGAAATTTTTTTAATGATCTTCAATTGTGATATTATTATTGTTTTGTTATAGTGTTTAATATATTAATAAGAATTCTAGTTAAGTAACTGCGTGCATAAAAAATTCATCGAATCAACTTATTATTAATGGAAAAATTGATTTTATATTAAAATGTGTCTTTTTTCGATGTAAATAACAAAAATATGTATTTTGTATATATATATAATATGTATAACATTGAATTACTAAATGTGAATTTCCAATTACTTTACAGGCTTTATGAAAATTTTTAATAATTTTCAAAATATATTGATTCAATAAATAGATGAGATAGATACTTATTTACACAAAGCATTTTTTTAATACGCGCATTTTTAATCATTATGATAAACTACGTAATATTGATTAAGTTGTAATCTGCACAGCATATTTATATAGGTACAATATAAAGTGCAAAATTCTCGATTGTCTTTCTTATTAATAAGGCGAAAAATAATTTCTTTATATCAATCTTTCATAGTAAATATGTTTTTATATTAAATATTAATTTAATATATTTTTATTTTTATTAATATAACATTTTATGTCAAATATATTATATTAAATGATATACAATAATTCATATAATAACAAAAATAATATATCCTAATAAAAATTTAAAAATATTATGGAAAAATTTATTGTTCATTATATTTTTATTTATTATATTTTTATTTTTTATTTCATGCAAAGAATATGAAATGTTAAGTTTTAAGCAAATACAATTTTATTATTTAATTTTATTATTAATTTGTCAGTTCTATTTTAGACAGAAGATAGAACTTATTTCTAAATTAATTATAAGGATATTTTTTAGTTCTCCATTTTTTATTTTTTTGCCCAGGTCAAAAAGTATTTGTCCAGGGTGCGGCAGCAACACCTTCTGAGTTATTGCGAGCTATGACCGACTATGGAGTACGTTCCGATGTGAGAGACGTTCAATTATATCATATGCATCTTGAGGGGCCAGTTCCGTTTGCTAAACCAGAAAACGCAAGTATGTTATGATGCTGTCTCTATAATACCTTATTTTCGTTTCACTAAAATATTTCATAAATAACTCACTATTTACTTTGTTACTTTGTCTCTTGTTTTTTTATGTCGCATAATTTGTTCCCAATTTTAATTATTTCCATTTTGCATGATTTTCTGCTGAATTAACTTGTCAAAATTTCAAGTTTTTTTCTTGCCTTTGAATAAATTTATTTTCTAAGACTTAGAATGAGGAATTGATATATTATACCTACAGTATAGAAGTCATGTATCTTATTGATCTTTTACAACATATCTGTGCGTTTAGAACATTTCAGATCCAATAGTCTTTTCATCGGTGGTAACATGCGGCCCGCGGTGAATGCAGGACATGCCGATTGTATTCCTATTTTTCTTTTTGAGATACCTCGCCTGTTCAAAGAGCGCTATATAAACCTCGACATCGCATTGATTAACGTATCTCCACCGGACGCTAAGGGTTATTGTTCCCTTGGTACTAGCGTAGATTGCACTCGGGCCGCCGTGGATCATTCCAAACGTATCGTAGGTAAATCTCAGAAAATCTTAAATGTTTATTTGAATGTTTTTCTTTTGAATGCAAAATTTAAAAGGAAATCATATTATCATATTATTATAGGCTTAATCAATAAATCAATGCCCAGAACTTTCGGTGATGCTACCATACATATTAGTAAGTTGGACTTCGCTGTAGAATATAATCAATCATTAGCGGTCCATCCAACGCCAACACCATCAAAGTCTGAACAAGAGATCGGCAAGTATATTGCCGAGAATCTAGTAGCGGACGGTGCTACGCTGCAGTTGGGTATCGGCACCATACCTGACGCTGTGTTGGCATTGTTGCATAATCATAAGGATCTGGGAATTCATAGCGAGATGTTCAGTGATGGCGTAATAGATCTCGTGAACAGAGGCTGTCTTACGAATAATATGAAGACAATGCACAAAGGCCGAATTGTCGGCTCGTTCTGCATGGGCACGCAGAAGCTTTTTAGTTTTATGGACAACAACCCCTTCATAGGTTAATATTTATTACGATTTGTCTTCTATTACTTGAAGTTATTATCATAATGTTCCAATTTGATTGATATATCTCATTTGATATATTTCTCTCATTACAGAAATGTTAAAGGTGGAGTACGTCAATGACCCTAGAATAGTCGCCAGACAGACAAAGATGACAGCTATCAACTCTTGTATCGAAGTGGATATCACTGGTCAAATCTGCTCAGATAGTATTGGAACAAGAATGTATTCTGGCTTTGGTGGACAGTTGGACTTTATCACAGGCGCGGCGCTGAGCGAAGATCGGCAAGGAAAACCGATTATAGCGCTTAATTCAGTCACGGCTAAGGGACACAGCAAAATACAGCCGGTTCTAACGTCGGGTAAGTGTTTAAATGCAGTAATATGATGAATTAACTGATATTTTATTAATATTAACATATCATTATATATGAGATTAATATATTAATTAATTAATAAAATGATTACATAAAATGAAGATCATAACTTAATTAATTGTTTTTTCTATATTAACAGGAGCTGGAGTAACTACTAGTAGAGGTGTGGTGCGATATGTTGTAACAGAGTACGGAATCGCCAGCTTATTCGGCAAAAACCTCCAGCAACGCGCATACGAATTAATTAAAGTGTCTCATCCAGATCACAGAGAGTCACTCGAGAAATCAGCGTTTGAACGTTTGAAAATGATGCCTGCGCCATAAACCCGTAAACGTACAGAAAATTCATATTTAATAGCATTTTGCACGATATCGTTCGTCCGTATGTTTTAGCCGCATAGACAATTGTTACCACAAGAAGAAGCATCTTCTTTTTATACGATAATTTTGTGCTCTCTTGCCGGAAAACGATTCATCGGCCTCCTTGTAGAATAAGAGAAATAGAGAGAAAAAGAGAGATAAAATAAAAGAAGAAATATAAATGTGTAGTAGATCGTAAATTCAACACACTGAATTTTAATCACATATATGTAAGAGTCCGTAATGTGACATAGCGCATAAATTATACATAAATGTTAATAAACTAAACGTGTATTTTATACTGTGAGAAAAGATGTATTCGTGCGTCAAGATACGGATAAAATCGGTGCCCTTTTCTCTGCGTGATTCTGACAGACGTAAGCAATTTTTATATTAAATTTGTTAATTTTTGTATAATTTATCATATCTGTCATAATAA
Source organism: Eciton burchellii (assembly GCA_020341155.1). Classification (NCBI taxonomy): domain Eukaryota; kingdom Metazoa; phylum Arthropoda; class Insecta; order Hymenoptera; family Formicidae; genus Eciton; species Eciton burchellii. The sequence continues at coordinate 2,292,622 of JAHMML010000012.1, read as the reverse complement.
TGAAGTCGAAATATAAGTATACAAGAAGAAATATACAAGATGAAAAGTGGATATTGTTAGTATTTTATTGAATACATTATTGTAATTTTAAACATATTTTTTTTATTAAAAAAAGATTTGCTGATATTATTGATATTTTATTGTATATATTATTCTATTTTTAATAGAAATAGAATTGATATAAATTCAAAATAAAAATTTTAATTTAAAATTATCTATTAAATTTAAATTATTAAAAGATCTTTGAAAAATAATCTTACACTTATATATTTTTAATAGCGGGATATATTCAAATCTATTAACTATGAATACTGTCAAAAAATCGAGTACTGCTAAATCAGATGTTCAAATAACGATATAACGGAGATGGCAACGGATTCTCTACATTTGATACATAGTGAGATTTTCTTGGTATATCATGTAAATTTTCGCATATAATTATTATATATTTCTGCTGTATATATTGTCAGCGAGAAATTACGAATTTAATCTTGTTAGTTTTGATATGATAAGAAGATGTTTCGGAATTTGGGATTGATGTTTAATAAAATTCGATGTACGAAACATTTCAATTTATGTGGACGGCGATATATGATCAGAGAACCTTCTCAACCATTAAAACGATGTCCAAAATGGGTTTGCGTAGAAGATGCGGTAAAAATTATAAATTCAGGTATATACATATATCTATTGCGATATTATTATATATTTCAGTAAATTGATATTTGAAAATGCATTTTCTGTATATATTTTTTTTACGTAGAATTCCTTCTTTTATAGACTCTTTTGATTTAATAGTTTTATTAACAAATGTTTTTCAAAAAATTGTGTGCTTGAGAATATTAAGGTTCTCTTGCTTTTTTGTTAACATTTGTATATAGGAAGTTAGCATTTTTTTCATATTATGATATCACAGATTCTATTTTTCATGAGGCTTCGATTTATTTATTCATTAATATTAAAATATAAAAATATAAAAATATAAAATGCGATTATTAAAAGTTATGTTATATAACTTTTAATAATGATGAAACTTCCTGTCGTTTAATTAATGTTGTTTTCAAATATTTAAGATTATATTAGCAATTTAATTAAATGATTAATTAATAATAATTAAAATAATCCAGTATCATTAAATGAACGAAATGTCTGTATTCTACTTATGCATCAATACTATTAATAACTATCGATAATTGATAATTGATAGAAATTGATTATTAGATATGTGTGTATGATATGATATGTATAATATGACATGCTTTTTTGTACTTCACTATCTCTGGTAAATGGGAGAAATGTATACAAGACTTACATAGCTCTATAATAGCTCTATAATATATTTATTAAGCTAGTTATATAAAAAATATATATTTTTAATTTAATTAATTTCAAATTATAGAGCTAGATTAAGTCAATTATAAGATTATAATTGACTTAATTATAGTCTTATCTTAAAATTCTAATGATACGAATAAACATAGAAAATAGTTCCAAAGAGAATATTTTTTGAAAACGTATTAATATCTTAATAAATGTCGGCAAAACCGTCGGCATTTTCTGCGAAGTAATACTCATTGAATATTTGACAAATGTAATTTATCATCATTATGCATTATTATCATATATATTATCATATTGCATTATTATCATATTACATTATATTTCTATTATAATGATTTCTTTTTAGAACATCTGGTCTATATACAAGGAGGTGCGGCCACACCAATGGAACTTATACGAGCCATGACTGAACACGGAGTATGTAACAATTTGCGCGGCGTCAGATTGTTACAAGTATGTCTTGAGGGCGATACACCTTTTGTCAATCCGGAGTTCGAAAGTATTCGCAATAAAGCTAGTATTTGAAATATTTTTAGTATGAAATGACAGAAATGAATAAAGATTTTTTGCGATAATATTCAAGAGCACTTCAGATCCGTCAGTTTCTACGTGGGCATGAATATCAGGGAGGCGACCAATGAAGGACGAGCGGATTATATTCCAATATTTTTGCACGATGCACCGAGATTGTTCAAAGAAAATAGGATCGTGCCAGATGTTGCATTAATTCACGTGAGCATGCCGGATGCCCGCGGATTCTGTTCTCTTGGTGTAACCGTGGGTGTAACTCGCGCTGCAGTTTGTTCTGCCAAAATCATCATCGGTCTGTAAATTTTAATCATACTTAAATATACATTAATATTAAAATATTGAATAATTTAATTAAACATCTATATGTATACGTACACACGTAGATTTTAATTTAATGAAGAATGAAGATGTCAAATAATTGAATAAGTTAAATAATAAAGTAGACATATTATTGTTATATTCATCATATTTTATTATGGATATTATATTCATCAAGAAGAAATTTCTTTTCAGCACAAGTAAATGAGCATATGCCAAGATCGCTTGGTGATACGGTAATCCATTCGAGTCACTTCGACTGGGCGGTGAGGCATGATTGTCCATTGCCGGCAGTACCTTGTATAACACCCAACGAGATTGAGCAGGAGATTGGAAAGATCATCGCACAACAACTGATCGAGGATGGTGCAACATTACAAGTCGGCGTCGGTAACATTCCGGATGCGGTGCTTTGCGCCTTAGTTAATCACAAGGACCTTGGTATCCACTCGGACATCTTATGCGATACAATGGTTGACCTTGTTGAACACGGCAGCATTACAAATAAACTTAAACTAAAGCACAAAGGACGCATGACCGCTACTATGGCTATCGGCACGAAACGATTGTATGATTTCTTGAACAATAATCCGTTCGTTGGTAATTATGACAGCCAATTTATTGTGATGAATATAAGAAATTCTTGCATTATTCATTAATTATAATTATCATCACATTAGAGATGCTAACTGTCGATTACGTGAACAATCCGCAAGTAATATCATCGCAGCCGAAAATGACGGCAATCAATTCATGCATCGAAATGGATCTTACTGGTCAAGTGTGTTCGGAGAGTCTGGGTTGTAAGATATATTCAGGTTTTGGCAGTCAATTGGACTTCATTCATGGCGCAGCACAGGGCCAAGATTCTCGTGGAAAAGCTATCATTGCATTTCCCTCGGTTACCAGCCAAGGAGAAAGTAAAATACAACCGACGATTAGACTCGGTAGATCAAATTTAATCAATGTAAACTCATGAAACTTTCATGAAATATTTAAATTTAAATTTTATTGTTTATTAATTTTGATCGCAGGAGGCGGTGTGGTTGTTACAAGAGCTCATGCGCATTACGTGGTTACAGAACATGGTGTAGCGCAACTTTTTGGTAAAACTTTAAGACAAAGAGCGAATGCGTTGATTCAAATCGCGCATCCTGATCATAGAGAATGTCTCGAAAAAGCCGCGTTTGAACGTCTCAAGGCTAATCCAACAAAATATTTATGAATATTTTTTATCATATAAATATAATAATATAGTATGAATCTCTCTATGAAGATATAACAATTTATAAGTACATACTAATTTAATGTTTTCTGAATAATATAATCTTAAAATTATGAGTTAGAAATATTTTAAAATATTTTTTTTATAATGTGGTATAAATTTTTTCAATAAAGAGATTTAAGAGATTGTTATAATTTGCTGATATATATCCCAGAATTCATTTATTAAATATAATTATTAAATAAATAATTAAATAACTTTTTATTTAATATTAGTAGTAAAAAAAATAATGATATAGTATAAATTAATAAATATTTTATTTTGGTATATACATGATTGTAAGCATTATGGAGAAACCAATTAAAAATGTACTGCAATGGTAGGAACATTTGCATCTATTTACATAATTATAATGCAATAGTTTAAGTACTTTGTCCATGATGGTAAGTAAAACATCAAAAATTTATACCTTCTGGCAAGGTTCCTTCTTGCTTTCTCTTTTCAACATTTTTATAATACTCCGAGAAATCTACATAAGGCTTGATTCTGGCATTTGGATCTGTTATTCTAGTACCAGGTGGGTAAAGGTCGGATGTTGTTGAGGTCTCAGTAGTTGATGTGTCAAAATTTTCATCGGTGACACCGGTACCGGTGCTCGAAAAGTCTTCGTTATCAGGTATGCTGATAGGTGCAGTCTGTACCACGGGATTGAATCTGACAGATTGGCTGGTTGGACTTTTTAGAGCATGTGGCAATGGAAAACTGAAGTTTCGTACTAGAAGCGTTATGTCGTCACGTTTGCCAGTGATCATAGTGTTCTGTGTGTTGCTCATGTTCACATCATGATGGATTCTTACAACTTTGTCGACTACCGCCTGAGCAACACCAGTTAAGGTAGACTGTATTCGGAACTGAATTTAAGAAAAAAGAAGATTAAGAGAGTTTTAAACCCAAATGGAAAATTCATTTATTATTGTCATTTCATTAAAAAATTATTCACTCTCACATTTTATTATTTAAAATGATACCTGCTCAACTGCTATCAGAGCCAATTCTTTATTGACTTGATCGGTACCAGTCGCTTCTTCCAATGATTTATACAGGCCGCGCGACATAAGTAATAAAAATCTACAAGATTCATCCAGTTCGATACTCCCATGGATCTCTGGCTCGGCGATAATCGGCTCTGCTGCGGAAGACGTCAATTCCTCAAATTCTCTATATCCACCTTTAACGAGGTAGTTACCCAGACAACGCGTATTTTCTTGATTTCCAAGATGAGAACCTTCAATATATCCTATTATAGCTAAAATTTTCTTTTCAGATAAATATCAATATAAAAGAGAAATATTTATCGAATGTACCTTGTCTGATTGACTCAATGTCCAAACCAAGGTGAGACAATCGCAAGAGCTCATCCTCGTTTTTTAAATCATGATCTACGCTCAACTGCACAACTCTCAAAACTTGATTACTATCTGTTTTGCATAACAATGCTCTACTGTCTCCAATATTTGCGACATATAGCCTTCCCTTATAGACTAAAGCAACCACAGCACTAGTTCCAGCTGATAATTCACAATTTAATGCATTTAGCTTGTCAACCTGAAAGAATTTAAAAAATTCGCTAAAGGATATTTTAATTGTATATGATTTCAATATTATATTAACTAACCAAATCTGGGAACTTTTGATAAGTTTCATAAGAATTAAGTCCATCAGGTATATCAAACTGCAGACTAGCACGTTCTGCTAACAGATCACCGACTGATTCTTGATATCCTCTTTCCACTGCAGTAAATGCCTGGCTAAAAGTAATAATATAAAAAAGTAATCAATATTTTATTTATATCATTATAAACAGAATAATAATATTATAAACAAAATAAAATCTTTATTAACTTAATATAACATGATTATATTATAATTAATAAAATTTAAATAGAACTTTTTATAATTTTAATATTTCTTTTTATAATTTTCTTGATAAAAATCTTACCGAAGGACTTCTTTTACTTCTTCATCAGTTGATTTACCATTTAATTGTCCAAGTAAAATTTCAGCAGCCATTCGTTGCATAGCGAAATTAGCAGCTTTTGTACCCTCGTGGCCATCAAATACCGCATAAAGGAATGTAGAATCATCATATCTACAATGAAAACTACGATCCTCGAATGGATGTTCTTCTTGTCGATACCCATCCTCTCGATAAATTTGATTAGTGGAAAATCCTACCCCTAAAACATTGCATATTGATTATAATAACTATCTTATTAAATTACTTATTACAAACTTTATATATAACTTTTGATGATATAAAATATCAAAATAGAATTAAAATAAGTATCAAAATTTAATATTTTATCTTTAAGTTGTATTATAATAAATTTATAAACAGTTTAGAAAAACTTGACAATTATCGATGGAAATAGAATAAGTATATAATAATACTAGGATAAATATGGATACAACAAATTTATTAATAAATTATTATATCTTCTGATTGTTAAAATATATAATAAAACATGTTGTATGTTATGAGAAAAAAATTAAAAGAAATATATATGTCTTATCAACTCTTCAAAAATTGATTAGTAATGTGAATATCATTATTAAATGCTAATTCTGAATGTTACAATAATTCGATAAAAGACACACCGGACTGTTTGCAAACTGGTAAATCATCTGTCCAATTATATTGACTGTCCTGAAAAGGCATTGAAGTTGGACGTTCCGCTCCCGCAGGCATTTCTCTGATTTTATACATATATTTTTTAGTTCATAATTAAAAGAAAGTTTAATGCAAGAGATTATTTTGCAAAACTCCCACAGTCTTATGAAATTATAAAATCGAATGAATTGTTGAGTAGATACGCCAAACTGGTTGGGAAACTAACAGAAATCATCAGAAACTACCACAGTAGATTGAGCAATTAAATTAAATAGAGAAGAACAGAACCAACAATCTATTATTAAACTTTATTATCTAAATCATATTAAGTTTTATCTAGTTAGTATTTAAAGATTATTTTTAATTTGCTTTTTATTCCTATTACTTTAAGATATAGACTTTTCATTTCATTTGTGAATATATATGTATGTGTATACATACATATATTCACAAATATATATATATATATATAGTTGTCATGTAAACAAAAGTTGTTTGATTTAATATTGAGTTGCACTAGTATCTCATTGCGAGGATAATAGGATAACTCCTAATGGACATTTTGTGAATTAACAATATGTTGGATTCTCGATGGATTATATACCATCTAATAGTAATATGGCAATCTGTTTATTGAGAAAGACACGTTTTAAAACGATAGCTAGCTAAGTTTAAATTGCCGTTAATTTAGATCAGAATTAATTAAATAAATAATAACGATAGATTAACATTATTAGAAGCAGCGGTTTAAATAAATTGTTTAAATAATGCAGATCTATCAACATAAGGTGTTTTGATGCTTATACATCATTATTTATTAGTTGTCCAAAAATCCGCTAGAAGTCCTCACTGTCGTTGATTGAATCATGATACGAATTAGTAGAATAGAGCGATGTGTGGTTATGATAGAAAAATGGAAAAAGCGCAATGTATAAAATATTTTAATAATTAAATAAGCTGATAATAACTTTTAAATTATTACTGTAATAATATATGCCAGAATTTTCCGAATAATTTCATTATTATCGATAATATCTTTACAATGGATCAGGATAATAATGAGCCTCCTCTTAAGGTAAATTAAATAGGATATATTTTAATATTATTTATAGTATATCTTAAATATCTTTAAATATAATACTAATATATAATACTAATATTAAATAATACTTGTTATATACTATACTATACTTTATATACTGTACTTTTATTATATATTATACTTTTGTCCGAATTCGAAACATTATTTTTGATACAGCGTTATAGGAGAGAGGAAGAGGAAGATGATCCTTTAGATACAGATAATGATTATGTACCATATATATCTGCTAAATATCGTAAAAAGCAACTACTCACAAAGTTGGGTAAAGTTGGACAACTGAAGGAAGAAAGTACCAATGGCGTTGGAAAGAGTAGCAGTGAAAACGAAAAAGATGATGCTGATAATGATGATGGACAAGTCTGGGGAAGAAAGTCCAACATCTCTCTTTTGGATCAACATACAGAACTAAAAAAATTGGCTGAAGGTATGAAATTGTAAAAAATATAAATGATTGTAAAAAAATGGAACATTAAAAAAATGTTTATGCGGTTTAGGAATTTGTGAAAAATTTTTATCGTAACATTCTAGCCAAGAAGGAAAGTGCTATGGAGAAGCAATTGAAAGAAGAAGAAAAGATTTTAGAAAGCGTTGCTGAGAATAAAGCTTTGATGGGTGTAGCTGAATTAGCTAAAGGTATTCAATACAAAGATCCTATCAAGACTAATTGGCAATCACCAAGAGTGATACTTAATCTTGGACACACACGTCATGAGAGAGTACGAGAAAAACTCAAGATACTTGTAGAAGGAGACGAGGTGCCACCACCTTTGAAAACTTTTAAAGAAATGAAATTTCATAAAGGAATATTGTATGGATTGGAGCAAAAGGGTATCACCAAACCAACGCCGATTCAAATCCAAGGAATACCTACAGTGTTTGTCCCCATTTATATATTATATACTAGATTTACTTTAATATTACTCTCTAATATTATATAATTAATTAACATAAATAATTGATATATTAAATGAGATGATATTAATTATAGATTGTCTGGTCGTGATATGATTGGCATAGCTTCTACCGGTAGCGGTAAAACTTTAGTGTTTGTTTTACCTATCATTGAGTTTTGTTTGGAGCAAGAAATTGATATGCCGTTTATTAAAAAGGAAGGACCATATGGTAAATATTAATAATAATAAATAATATAATTTGATTATACATAATATTAATTTTTTATTGTGAATATTCATATGTATAAATGTGCACATATAAATCTAATGCACTTTGAATCATAGGATTGATAATATGCCCTTCGAGAGAATTGGCTAAGCAAACTTATGATATAATTCGTCATTATACCAATAGTTTAAGACAAATGAATTGTCCAGAGATACGTTGTTGTTTGGCAATTGGAGGCATAGCAGTTTCGGAATCATTAGCAATTATTAACAAGTATGTATTTATTATTGTTTAGTTTATCTCGTTCATTTTACTTATATACACACATAGATATGTGTGTAATGTTATAAATCTATATAACACGTATTATATGATACAGGGGCGTACATATAATGGTAGCAACACCAGGTCGATTGATGGACATGTTACATAAAAAAATGGTTACTTTAAGTGTATGTCGTTATCTCTGCATGGATGAGGCAGATCGCATGATAGATATGGGATTTGAAGAGGACGTGCGAACAATATTTTCGTTTTTCAGAGTAATTATATTTTATCCTTTTATTAAAACTATTATTTCATATCTCAATTTTCATGCAGTTTATTTGATAAATATGCAGACATTAATTATAATTCATCGAAATAATAAAATTATCTATTATCTGCTGCAGGGTCAAAGACAAACATTATTGTTCTCGGCTACTATGCCGAAAAGAATACAAAATTTTGCGCGTTCGGCATTAGTAAAACCAGTAACAATAAATGTTGGTCGTGCTGGTGCTGCTTCGATGAATGTAATACAGGAAATAGAATATGTTAAACAAGAAGCTAAAATCGTCTATCTTCTGGACTGTCTCGTAAAAACGACACCGCCGGTTTTGATTTTCGCAGAAAAAAAATGTGACGTTGATGCCATTCACGAATACTTGCTAATAAAAGGCGTGGAAGCAGTCGCAATACACGGAGGAATAGGTATACTCTATTTAAAATAAATAATATTTTGTCATACTGAATATATTATTAATACAATATATTGTTTGTTTTAATATTTTTAGATCAGGAAGAAAGATCACGTTCGGTAGAAGCGTTTCGTGCACATAAAAAAGATGTACTTGTTGCAACGGACGTTGCATCGAAAGGTCTTGATTTTGCCGATGTGCAGCATGTCATTAATTACGATATGCCCGACGATGTGGAAAATTATGGTAATTATAGTAATCTATTATGATGAGAAATGATGATTCACGATATTGAGAAAAGTGTTAACATATTCCTTTTGCGATTAGTTCACAGAATAGGACGAACTGGACGTTCTGGACGTACCGGAACAGCGACGACTTTTATCAACAAGGCAAATGATAATTCAGTACTGCTCGATCTTAAACATCTGCTGATGGAGGCAAAGCAAAAAGTGCCACAATTCTTATTGGAACTTTGTTCGGAAAATGAAAAATACCTTGATCTGGGAGGTAAGATACATATATATCATGTTTTTGTTGATTGTTTTCTACTTATTATTTATATTTTTATTATCATATTTTTATTTTTATCATATATATGAGAATATAAATAAGTAATAAAAAGACTAAAAATATATATAATATATATTATATTTATGCTTATATATATACATATATACATATATTACATACATACATCATACATACATACATACATACATACATACATACATACATACATACATACATACATACATACATACATACATACATACATACA